>ML127971.1:68385-79264 GCA_003846335.1 Cuora mccordi | reverse complement strand
CAACTCAGTGATCATCAGCTAGGACTGGGAGACAAAATACAATACATGTTTGTCAAGAAGACAAAATTCTTCTTTTAAGAACCTGATTGATTTTTCATTGTTTCATTACCAGTCATTGCTGTGACTGGTAATGAGAGCATGGGGGAACACTTATTTAGACAACTCAGTGATCATCAGCTAGGACTGGGAGACAAAATACAATACATTTTTGTCAAGAAGACAAAATTCTTCTTTTAAGAACCTGATTGATTTTTCATTGTTTTAAGATCCAAGGGTTTTGGATCTGTGTTCACCAGGACTAATTGGTGAGGGTATACTCTCAAGCCTACCCAGGAAAAGAGGTGTAAGGACTTGCGGGGGGGAGGAATTGCTGTGACTGGTAATGAGAGCATGGGGTGGGCACTGACATTTGACAGCCTGCAATCCCCCCAGGGCTTTAGTGTTGTTTGTCAGACTCTGGTTGCAGGCAGTCAGGCCTGTTGGTTGGAGCTGTGGTTGAAGCTGGACATAGGGTTGGCATTGGGCCAAAGACAGCACAGAAATCAGGGTCTGGAAACAGGTTGTGGGTCAGAACCAATGTCAGAGTCCATAGGCAAGCCAAATCAGTGAAATACCTGAGCCTGGCCCATCTGACCCATGGTCTGCTCAGGGATAGACTGTTGCAGCATGTCTGAGGGCTGGGTAACTGCAGTGACTCTGTTGGAGGGGTGAGTCAGGGCACCTACTGAAGCACTGTGGATGGGTGGGTATAAGCCTCTCCACATCTAACGGCCCCTCCCCTCAGCCTAAGTGGGGGATTCACTGGGCCCAGGCATCGAATAATTTCAGAGGAGAACAAATGAAAATCAGGGATAATAGTGAGGGTCACAGATATAAAATCAGGGATCAGAGGAGGACACTGAGCGGAGAACCCCAGACAGCACTGACGGCTCCTCAAAAGCATCCAGGGAAGCAGTGGACACCGCCTAGAGGATCTCTGCCCTGAGATGTGACTTGAGGGATGTTTGGAAATAGGCCTCATGGTAGCAGAGCATCCCCTTCTGTCCAGCTTCCTGGTGGAGATGGACAAGGAGGTCTGATGACTTTGTGGGGCCAAGGACGGGGTGCGTAAATCATGAGGTGTGGGGAAAAATTCAGCCAGAATCCGAGGAGGAGGTTCTGAAGGAGCCAGAAGAGTGGCTGTGAACTGGCGCACTCAATATAATGTTCACCAGGGTCTCCCTCACTGCAAAACAAGCAGGTTTTGCGGGTAGTTATAAACTGCACCAGGTGCACTCCCATGTTCATGGCTGCATGAAGGAGCGACCAACTAATATACCCACCAGACCATGGGGCGAGCTTGGAATACAGACTGACCCATATGGGTTCCCCATCCTCCTTGGATGATAGGAGGTCCCACTGTGACACTGCACCCCATATTCTTTGCAGTGATATTGCTATGATATGATTATGACATAATTATAATGTATTTTATGCAAGACAGGTCATGTGAGATTTCATTGGAAAAGTTATGATTTGCTAATATGATGATCCTATTTGTATGCATGTATCATTTTTGCATCTAAAGTTATAAATATTAACTATGTATCTGTATTTCAAATGTCATTACACCTTGATAACGCCCACTAGACAAGATGCTTTCAGTCTAGATGGTGGGTGGGGAAAGGCCTATTCAGGGCAATGGGCCATTAGGAAAAAACAATAGGCCTTAAGAGAAGTTTATCCCCCACCTGGTGAGGGTTCCTGTGAGCGCTACAGACAGCCTGTAAGTAATGGCTGCCATGACTCTACAAGGACATGTGATGAGACCACATGTCTCTAGATCCCATCTTGGGATGTCACTATTTTTCCACAGACTGGTCTGGGAATCAAGTTTGGGAACAAAGGGTTGCTGCCATGTACAAAAGCTGTATAAGGCAGGGAGTGACATCATCTGGTGTTCTTCGTTCCCCAAAAAAGAAGACTCCTGGTAAAACATGAAAAACAAAGACTGAACTGGGGGAAGTGCTGGACCCAGGCGAAAGGAATTTTTACCCAGTGAATGAAACACCTGTGGATTCCAAGCTGTAAAGCAAGGGCAGCTTGCCCATTAAGAAACTGCAGCCTGCTTGTATCATCTCTTAGGGTGGGAATCTACTATTCATATCCAATCTATTTAGCATATTAAGCTAGTCTGTGTTTTTTGTTTATTTGCTAGGTAAACTGCTTTGATCTGTTTGCTATCACTTATAATCACTTAAAATCTATCTTTTGTAGTTAATAATGTAGCTGGAGTGAAGTGTGTGGGAATCATAACTTGGGGCAAAGGCTGTTACATATTCCTCTCCACACTGAGGGAGGGGACGAATTTTATGAGCTACACTGTACAGTTCCCAGTGCAGTGGAGGACGGTATAATTTTGGGTTTATACTCCAGAGAGGGTGCATGCCTGAGGAGCTTAAAGCTGCCTTAGCTGTAACTTTCCTATGCAGGGGCTGGTCAGAGAGCCTGCATGTAATTGCAGCTGGGTGTATCCCTACCTGTTTGTATGCTTGTGAAAGTGAAGGCTGGAAGGCTTTGCAGATTGTTACATCAGTACAGTGTGCGAGGGAGCCCAGTCTGGTGCGACAGGGGTCTCAATGATACCCCAGTTCTATGTGGCATCCTGAGGGGAATGTGACACACTCACCACTTGGTGTCAAGGCAGGACACAAGAGTGAGGAAATGAAGGGTGAGGAGCATGAGTGCATAGTTGTTTCTAGGTGCTGTTTGGAGACAGACCAGTTGCATATCTCACAGCCATCTCACATGCTACATAGGGGGTGGTCTGGGATGCTCATGGGGCAGGGGACCAGTGGAAAGGTCCCCAGGGCTGTGGGTGATGGTCAGACACGGAGAACCCTGCCACAGGAGAACACAAGAGGTGCGTTTTAGGGCTTTCCTCACCTTCTGGAACACACAATGAGAAATGTGTGGGTGGAGAACCCCATGCATAGGTGGGGCACCATAGGGGTCCACCCAGTCCGTCTGGTCATAGTCCAGGGGATCCTTGTGGCACCAGCTGTGACCAGCTTCTGGTGTACCGATGGGAGGGGGACTCCACCACCTGTGCACCTAGATAGCGATTTTGTAGCAGCGGTCACCATGGACCTGGTCATGAAGAGTAGCTTCTAGGTCCGGAGGATGTCCTGGTAAAAGACCAGCAGCTCAGAGAGGTCTCGCGGGAGACCCCTTAGGTGGAGATAGAAGAGCTGCCGGCTGTATTGGAGGTCTCGGAGGGGGCAGAGAAAGGCATGCACCAGCATGCTCAATGCCGAACTACCTGCACCAGAAGGGAGCCTGTGTGGGGCCTGGAGGTGGAAGAAATGGACCTGACTGCAGAGGAAGAGCAGACGCTGACTTGCCTCCTCCAGGGACAGACTCAGGGCACCTGGGGAGATCCAGTGCAACCCTGGACAGAAGAATTCAAAGATTTTATTCTGCAGACCAGCCAGGGTGCCTGGCTGGGGCAGGGTCAAGATGTTGAGCCGGTTCCAGAGCATGCACAGGATCAGCTGGTTGAGCACCAGTGTCCTCCCCTGTAGGGAAAGGCACTGGAGAAACCCTGTATACCTCCGCAACCCAGTTCTCAAGTATGGAGGAATCAGTGGGGGAAGATAAATGCTCAGATAGAGCAGCGGACCTGAACTCCACCAAATGGCCTGCAGTGAGTCAGTACAGCTGAGTGAGCAGCCTTGGTCTGGCTGTGGGTTTGCCTCACACTAATACTTAGTGCTCAACTCAGAGCCAGGTCAGGTTGGTCTGGGCTTCAGGAGCAGAAGCAGTGCACCAATGGGTGTGTGCCCCGGGAAGCCACTGAGGCTGCTTTCCTACATTGCCCTCTAGTGGTGGCCTCTATCCCTGCGGAGCGGGAAGGGTAGTATCATGACCATGTTCCCATTTCAACTGTACTGTACTGAGGCTGATGGTCCCATTCCATCAGGAAACATTTTGCTGCTTCAGCCTCCCAGCTGGGTTTGGGAGCATGACACAGCCAGCCCTGAGACAGACTGACAGCACACTGCACCAAGATTGAGAGAGAAATGGGACTGACTCCCTGATGACTGCTGCAATGTCCTGTAGACCACCCCCCTCCAAACCTGGCCAGGAGTTTAGAACTACTGAATAAGAGATGGACTCAGAAGAACCTTGGTCTCGTTCTGAGCCCTGTGCATGGTGGGAGTTTCTTATGCAGTGAAATCTCTGAAGGATTATGAGGTGATGGTGACACAGGGAGAGGATCTGCCCCTTCCATCTTAAGTTACTCCCCCAGGAGCAGCAGAGACCTAAACATGAGGAGCTCAAGCATAGGAACATCTCAGTGGTCACAATGAAGTGCTGCTGCATTGCCTCAGCCTCCTGCAACCTGGCCCTCCTGTGCTATGAGTGTTGGGGAGATGATAAAATTCTCCTTTCTTTGGTCTGCACCTTCAGATGTGAGGTATTTCCCTGCCTTTCTTCCAGATTGGCCAGGCTGGGAGCACAGCACGGACCCAACACTTTGTCTGTCTCTCATGGGGTCTCCATACTGATCCCTTTGGTGTTTTCCATACTGTGAAATAAACCGAGGCTGACAGGGCCTTTGGGAAAGGTTCTTCTCTATCTGGGGGGAGCAAAGCAAGGCAAGTATTAAAACGCATCATCATACAGAAGTAAATAGGAAATTCAAACAACAGGAAATGGTTACAGCACCTAGTCACAGGGACAGAAGCAAAGTTTTTAGTACTCCCCCCACCCCCAACATACACACATGCATTCTCCATGTATGGCAAAGCCAATACACTTTCTTGTTTAAGTCATACTCTAGACTCAGTGCAAGTCATGAAAGCCCAGTAACAGGCCTCTATGGATATTCTGTGGCCTGGTCAACACTACGACTTTAGGACAAATTTAGCAGCGTTACCTCGATTTAACCCTGGACCCATCCACATAATGAAACCCTTTTTTTTTACTTAAAGGGCTCTTTAAATTGATTTATTTACTTCACCTCCGATGAGGGGATTAGCACTGAAATCGGCCTTGCCATGTCGAGTTTGGGGTAGTGTGGACGCAATTCGACGGTATTGGCCTCCGTGAGCTATCCCACAGTGCTCCATTGTGACCGCTCTGGACAGCACTCTCAACTCAGATGCACTGGCCAAGTAGGCAGGAAAAGGCCTGCGAACTTTTGAATTTCATTTCTTGTTTGGCCAGTGTGTTTGCAGAGCTCATGCAGAGCTCATCAGCATGATGTGCACATTGCCGGGGCACATTGCCTGGCTCGTACTTTGTGAGAAGTCTATGACCATGTCCTTCTCGTCAACGCGCTGCTGTTGCCTCCTCGCCTGGTTTTGCGCGAAACAATTGTCTGCCATTGCTTTGACGGAGGGAGAGGTGACTGACAACATGGCTTACAGGGAATTAAAATCAACAAAAAGGGTGGCTTTGCATCAAGGAGAAACACAAACAACTGTCACACAGAATGGCCCCTTCAAGGATTGAACTCAAAACCCTGGGTTTAGCAGGCCGTCGATTTCACAAAACAAATTGGGTCAATTTCTTGTTTTGATCCATCTATCTTTTACATCTTAGGCTGGCAGCAGACGGTGCAGTACAGCTGCTAGTCATCATCATCTCCTGGATGCTTGGCAGAAGATGGGAATGAGCTGGCTGAAACACTCCCATATCTGCCCAGGCGCCACTGACCGACCTCACCAAGGTCGGCTAAAAGAGCACCCAGGAATATGATGACAATGGCTACCAATCGTAATGCACCATCTGCTACTGTGTAGTAATGCAGTCCCACGTCTGCCAGCACCCAGGAGACGTATGGTGACAGTGAGCTGAGCAGGCTCCATGCTTGCCATGGTATGGTTCAGGTAACCCAGGAAAAAAGGCATGAAACGATTGTCTGCCATTGCTTTCATGGAGGGAGGGAGAGGGAGGACTGACAACATGTACCCAGAACCACCCGCAACGCAGTTTTTGCCCCATCAGGCATTGGGATCTCAACCCAGAATTCCAATGGGTGGCGGAGACTGCAGGAACTGTGGGATAGCTACTCACAGCTACCCACAGTGCAACGCTCCGGAAGTCGATGCTAGTCTCAGTACTGTGGACGCAGTTCGCTGACTTAATGCACTTAGAGCATTTTGTGTGGGGACACACACAATCGACTGTATAAAAACGATTTCTAAAAAAATGACTTGTATAAATTTGACCTAATTTCCTAGCGTAGACATACCCTGTGCTTTCTGGCAGTGGGATTTAGGAGGTTTCAGGACTTCTCCCCAAACTTCTAGCTCCAGATCAGTAGTATCACAGGCTGCAGTCTGGCACAGGCCCTCATGGTGTGGAAATGTGGCCATCCTGCCTCTGTTTCCCCTCTGGCAGTTCTGTGAGTGCTCACACCCCAGAGAGGTCAGTTAAGGTCCCCTGCCTTGGGGCATTGACACCACTGAAATGTGTCCCTTTCCTCACCTTCACAGCAGAGCTCTCCCACCTGCTTCATCTGGCCCTTCCCAGCTACACAGGGGCAGAGCCTCATCAGCCCATATGGCTCTTTCTGAGGGCTCCAGAGCTACCCCTCATGTCCAGACTTCTGATCCCGTCCTCTCATCTCCAGTCCCAGGCTCACCTGCCCCACTCCTCGGGCTTCTCCCCAGCTTCCCTTGGGCAGGGAGCTCTGCTGTCCCCACTCCAGACACTGGGCTCTGAGCAGAGCCCCAGGACTTTCACAGCCTCTTCCCCCCACTCACTGAGCAACAATCGCTGCCTGGCTGTTTCTGCCTTGCTCATGGGATCAGCCACTTGATATGGTCACCCCCATTCACAGCATGGCCCTGTGCTGCTGCTCAGGGAGCTGCAGGACCCAGCCAAGACCCCTGTTCTAAAGAGAATGGCCTTGGAGCAGCTGTCACAGCACTGTGAGCTCTGGAAAACTGCTCCTGGTGATGGGATTTCGATGATGTGGGGCCCAGTTTCCAGATAACATGAGAAGCTCCAGAGCTGTTGCAAGGAGAGCTCCCAGTAACATTGCCAGCATCTTCTTCGATTATAAGTCAGTTCTTGAATTCTCCGACCTGTGTTCTGGTTATTCAGAGTCAGTGGCTGCACTGTGCTGTACTGATCCTTGCATGGTGAGCCACTGACAAGGATTGTGTTTAAAGCAGAACTGGTGTAGCTGCCGCATGGTTCCTAGCCTTTGCTGCTCTCTGCATGGGTTAGAGAGAACTTCCTCTGATGATTCAGTTCTTGCCACTCAATAAAATGGCATCTGTCTGGGGAAACACCCTGTTGTTCATTGCCAAGGAGCTCACGCTGCGGCAGTTTAGCCATCATGAGGTAGGGGTAGCAAAGTGCCAGAGATGCCTGTGTTAGAGCTGTTTCCTACAAGGCCACCTTTCTGTTTGGCACCACAATTGCTGTGATGAGCCGATTTAAAATTCCATTCTAAACACCTATACATGGCTCCTTCGGGCTGGATTTCACCTTTGATTGCCCCCTCCCCCAGCTGCTTTTCTGTTGGACGTCGGCTATATTGTTTTCCTGGTGAACTTGCTGCTGTCTCCTGGGAAGTTCATGTCCTATGGCCAATATGCTGCTCTTCACTGTACAGAAGAGATGGGTTTCAGCTGCACAGACTATTAAGAAGATTCTCTATTTAGACAGATGGAAATGGCCAGGACCCTGCGATTCTCTCTAGCTCCCAGACTGACTAACGCAGCCTGTGCTGCCTAGAGTTACCACACAGGGCAGGCCTAGCACAGGCCTGGACAGAGAGTCCTGGAGTGGGTTGCTACCTACACTACGGTATGAGTGACGGTCACACAGAACCTAATCAGTAAGTTTTAAGAACAAGCTCTAACTGCGTGAACAGGAAGCCCTCTGAGACTCTGCTGCCACTGATGGTCACATCTGAAGAAGGAAGCTCCAGGACACACTACTATCACTAATGTACCACTGCTGTTCCCACTCCATTCAGGAACCCCCGAGCAGTCTGGGTTCCACAAAGGGAGCAGGGGTTTTTCCCTTCTCCTTTAGATACAGCTGACCCCAGTGGTAACATCCCAGCTCTCTGGCTACTATTAGACACACACAGCTCTGTGGGGTTCAATGTTAGAAGTTTCTTCTTTCCCTATTTTTGTTTTCTTAATTCATTTATCAGATGAGCAGCATTCAAGGCTCACTTTTATTTGCCAAAAAAGACAGAATAATTTTTCACACTGTTCTGCCGTACGCCAAGGAGGGTGGTTACATGATGATCGGAGACTGAAGCGAAGATGACATCAGAAGCGGACTCATCACTCATATATGGTCACAGCCAGAGATTTAGAATTGTATTGGATGTTTTAGCTGCATAAAGTCTTAGATAAACCCTCTGATAATATCTAAAAAGGTGAATATTATTTCTATTGGTTCCTTCTGGCAGCTGATGCCAGCCTCTGAATCTATATATTTCCCTTCCACTGCTTTGTTGTCACTTGTCAGACACAGAGGAGCCCTGGCAGAGTGTTTTGGTGCAGCCAGTGCAGTGTCAGGAGGGGACAGCAAGTCCGGCTGGCAATGAAGGGACATCTCTCCACTCAGCTGTTTTGGTTTCTTCTCTTTCTTCAGGACACCATGGGTAAGTGCCTGCTTTATTTTACTTTATGAGTTGGGCTGACGAGAGCTAGAAATAAAGTTTTGAATCCACTAGAAATGGAATTTTATTCGAGAAATCAATGAACAAAGGGAAAACAGGCAATTGGGTTTAAGTAAATGTGTGTGTAATTATCTCCCCATTGGTTATTCTGAGAGAGAAGGTTTATATATTTGCAATAATCATAGATTTGACCCAGTCCCAGACTGTGTGTACTTTATAAAATACCCTAAGTCTTGTAGCACTGTGAGCCCAGAGTTGGTTTTAGTGAACTAATGGCTTCTGTGCTTAGAAATTCCTGATAAACAAACTAACCAAAAGAAAAGGAAAGTGGGCTTCTGTATTGTCACCTCCAGCCTCATCCCCCATCCAAGTCTGTACCTGTGTATGGGACCTGTGAATAATGCCAGATATACAGTCCATACAGTTTAAAATAAAACTGCTGTCCTGTGTGCATCAAACATGCCGGAACAATTTCAGCAGGGTGTAAGTGATCCACTTGTCAGGACATTGAACTGTCCAGTAGCAACCCTTTCTGTGAGTTGCTGCAGCTGAGACGCTGCTGTTCTGTAGCTGCAGCATGAACAGGTGAAGCTGAAGATGAAAGCCAAATTTTAGAAACCTCAAATATTTTGCTAGAGATAAACCGTGGTATCACAGCTGGTATTTACAGATCACAGTTAGTTCTGCAACGTCTCTGTTCCTGAGAGTGTAGGTGCTGAGGATTCCAGAGCAAGATCATTTTCTGAAGTAGCTAATGTGGGGTTTGTACCTGAACTTCCCAAGAAATTCAAAGAGAATTAGCTGGAGTTTGATTTCATGATAAAACTGATCTTCATGACAGGGAAACAGCAGAGAATTCCACTGGGATTCCTGGGTAACCAGATTGAAATGGAATGAGCGAATGCTTCATAAGAAATCATGGGGCCCTATTCTCCCCACAGGATCGGAGTGACTCCCATTAGCTACAACAGGCATCCTATGTACCCTGCGTCAGATAGATTGAACCTAATATAGATTCATGTTATTGGGGATATTTACCCTTATTGCGTGGAGTATCCCCAGGAAAGCCTGTGTATAAAGAATTCTGTGCAGTTTAATGCACTGAAAACATTAAATTCTGAACGGCTTTAAAATTCAAGCACATAAGAGCTAAAGTGATTCAGTTATGAGCTGGTTTCCTTTGCTTTGTTATATCTAGTGAGGAGGAGCAGAGGCAGGGGAGTTTGTGTGTTTGTGTGAAGGGGTGCGGGGACAGGCAGAGGGAGAGAGAGACAGAAGTTGTGGGATGTGTTGGGGGTGATAAATAAGGAAAAGTGATAAGCAAGCCTTGGATTGGTTGCTTGAGAAAATGTGTATTGTATTAGATCCTGAGAGGAGGGAAGTGGGCAAGTGGCTACTTCCTTATCTCAGGATAGATTAATGTGTTGTTTCCAAAGATACACAGCATGGAGGTTTAGAACCAACAGTGCAGGTACTTGACTGCTGAGGGAAAAGAAATAAGCTCATTGCCAGACTTGTCAGCATGTGGGTTCTGAGTAATACCTGGATCACAAAGTTTGTGGGAGAGCAGTGAATATACCATGACATGACATAGGGATTGCTGACTACAGGCTGCTTAGGGGGTTGAGAGCTCATAGAATCATAGAAGATTAGGGTTGGAAGAGACCTCAGGAGGACATCTAGTCCAATCATCTGCTCAAAGCAGGACCAATCCCCAACGAAATTACCCCAGCCAGGGCTTTGTCAAGCCGGGCCTTAAAAACCTCTAAAGATGGAGATTCCATCACCTCCCTAGGTAACCTATTCCAGTGCTTCACCGCCCTCCTAGTGAAATAGTATCCTAATATCCTAATATCCTAATATTAGTATCCTAATATCCAACCTAGACCTCCTGTACTGCAACTTGAGACCATTGCTCCTTGTTCTGTCATCTGCCACCACTGAGAACAGCTGAGCTTTGGAACAGCCCTTCAGATAGTTGAAGGCTGCTATTAAATCCCACCCTCACTCTTCTCTTCTGCAGACTAAACAAGCCCTGTTCCCTCAGCCTCTCCTCATAAGTCATGTGCCCCAGCCAGGGCTGGCTCTAGGTTTTTTGTTGCCCCAAGCAAAAACATTTTTGGCTGCCCCCACCCCAGCCCTGGGCTCCCCCCACCACTTGCTGCCCCAGCTCTGGGCTCTCCCCCGAAAAAACCCCATGCTGCCCCAGCCCTGGGCTCCCCCCCCATACACACACCA
>ML127971.1:38397-68285 GCA_003846335.1 Cuora mccordi | reverse complement strand
TGAGCTCCCCCTTTCCCCCCCACCAGTGTCCCCTCACGCACACACCCCCTGCCACCCCAGCCCTGGGCCTTCCCCCTCACACATCCCATGCTGCCCTTTGCAAGGGCAGCAGCTGGCAGGGATCCAGCCTGGGAGCTGAGAACCAACAGGGGACCCTGGGAGCTGTAGTTCTTTGGTTAGCTCCCTGCCTATAGAGTCAGCCCCAGAGCAGGGAAAGAACTATATTTCCCAGTATTCCCTTGGCTGGTATCAACAGGAAAGGGAGGGGGAGGGAGTATGGTAGCTAAAACCTCATGCTGAAGCTTGCTGCTAATGGAGAGCTCACTGCTAGAGCGGGGTGGCACTGTGAGTGGGGAACAAGTGTGCCCAAGAAGTAGAAGGCTTTGGGCCAGATATCCCCTTCAGAAGACATCCCCAGACTGGATTAGGGATACTGGTGTGACCTCATCTTGCAGCCCCCAAAGAAGGAATTGGGTGAACTAAATGGGACAGTGCCCCTCTCTATCTGAAGCCTAGCAAGGGAAGTATGTGGATCCCACTAGAATTTAAAATGAAAAGTAAGGGAGGGGAGGCTCTGGAACTGGGCAGCTTTAGATACAGTACCAGGCACATAGGAGGATTTCCACTTCTGAGCCATGGAAGCAGAAATTGACTTTTCCTTTCCAGATTTAGCTAATATTCAGAAAGGGAATCTAGCACCTGCCTTCCAGATTTGAACACCTCAAAATTCAGGAGTGCTCAAGCTCAATTTGGGCAGCTGTTACTTCATTTCTCCCAAATCAAATATACTGATCCACTGTAATTTGCTGTAAAAAGAAGTAGGATAAAATTGAGCAAGAAATGCTTCCCAGTGGTTTTTAGGACTGGAATTGCTATTTTCAACAGCCATTGCCTTTTTTTTAAAAGGAAGACAGTGATATTGCTTTGGCAAATTCCCTATAGAAACAAAGAGTGGAACAAAAGAATAAAAGTGGAACAAAAGACTAAAAAAGGCACCTCAAGTTTTCCTCATTTATGGAGGACAGTCTTATAATATGCATCCAGATATCCTCCAATCACACAAGCTGAAAATTGTTCCACTTTACTGCAGTTCTGTAACCATATGGGAACCAGTCCCGTCTGTGTTCTGTGCACATCCAAAATTTCTGCTGAATGACCCACCCTGGGAGCAAGTTACGAGTGACCCAGGGCTGGGGCGGAAGGAGGGTGCAGGTGGGATGGGGGAGGGGGAGCCCAGGGCTGGGGTGGGGGCAGCCAAAATTTTTTTTGCTTGGGGCAGCAAAAAGCCTAGAGCTGGCCCTGCGTAAGTGCCATCTGGGTCCCACAGCATCCACTTATACAGGGCACCAAATGAGACATGCCTCACCACCACAGCCTGCACTGCAGCCCCATGCCTCCCACCCCAGCCTCATTTCCTGTCCACTGCCTGTCCTTTGGGGCCAGTCCCCCGAGGCCTCTCCAGCCCCCCTCTCCCACTCCAACCAGCCTTTTTTACCTCCCCAGTCCACCTCCAGTTCCCCACTTCTGCCACATCCCAGCATCCACCTATCTCCCCAGGGCTGCTATCTGGAGTCTCCTTGGTCCCTCCCACTACCCTGAGCCTCCTTCCTGCCCCTCTGCTATCCCAGCCCCCAAAGGGGCAGCACACCACTAGATGGAGCATAGTCAAATAGCTTCATCTCATCGCTCTGAGCTCAAAAGTACTCACACACACTCGCACAATCACACCCTGCTTTGCTGCCCAGATCCCAGCCCATACTCATTCCTCTTTCTCCTATCCCTGCTATTAGGTTCAATTGGGGGCATGGAGGAATATTGGGGGGGACGAGTGGCAATGCCAGGTGGCTCGGGCCAGCCCCTGTATCCCATTTTCAGTTTAGGGAAATATGGTCACTTTTGTGTTAACTGTGTCAGGGGTTCACAGGCTTCTGATAGAGGTGCTCAGAATCTGGAAAGGTAGTTGGCCATTCTTCTAAGTCACTGCACTTCCTTCACATCCTTTGATCTGGCATTTTCTTAATGGCTGTGAATTTCTCAGGGTATGGCTATAATCCCTCAGGAGTCAACACATGTCCATTGTAGGGAGCCTCAGTTCTTTTCATCTTGTCTACATTTAGCTGAAGATTCTACTCCTAGGACTTGTTTAGGAATTGTCACATCTTGGTATCATGGTCCTGGGTTGCTTCTTTCTTGATATCTCCTCTTACAATAAGAATGTCATCAGCTGCAATCTTGATGCCCGGAAGTCCCTGTTGTGCCTGGTTTGGTTTACACTGGAACACCTCTGGGGCTGGGCCGATGTCCATAGGCATTTGTACCCAGTAGTACATGGCAAAAGATATGGCAAAGGTTGTCAGGTGCCTGGATGTCTTATCTAGGTCAATATGTCAGAATCTATTCTTCATCTCACAAACAAGGAGCACTTTTGCCCTGGATAAATCGGGTAGTATGTCCTTGTAGTGGGGTGGCCACCCGCTCCTGCCCTGTGGGGTTTAAAGACAGCCCTGGGAGAGGGCTGTGGCAGGGAAAAAAGCTGCTAGACTGACTGGGGAAGTAGCCATAGCTGGGCCACGCCCCAATCAGGCCTCAGCTGGCCCTATATAAGAGGCTGGAAGCCAGGAACTCAAGAGTCTCTGTTTGTAGAGGGAGAAGGGCCTGGCTGCAGGGAGCTAGAGACAGGGTACCTGAGTGGAGCAGGGCTGGGGAAAGGCAGAGATGCTGGGGAGCTCCAGCCTGGAAAGCCCCAGGCTGCGGCCTAGCATAAGGCCAACAGGTACTGGGGGTTGCAGAGAGCAGCCCAGGGGTAGGCAAAGGCAGCAGGTCCAAACCCAACCTTGCCAGTGATGAGTAGGCTGATACTGCAGTCTGCCCCAGGGTGTGGGGGCTAGACAATGACTGGCAGTAGCCTGATACTGAGGCAAGGTGGGGTTAGTGGGTGGGGGTTCCCTGGGGTGGGGAGAACCTAAGACTGAGAGGGTACTGCGAGGGGGCAGAGCCCCAGATAAAGGGGCACCAAGTCCTGGGAGGGACATGGGGGCCAAGAGGTAGTGGGACACTGGCCCGCAGAGGGTGCTCTGGAGGCTACAGAGCTAATTCCCGGAAGAGACCAGCAGGAGGTGCTGCAGGGGTGCCCCCACTCCCTTACAGTCCTCCATTGTTATGTGGTTTTGAATTAATGCAGATCCTCAGTTTACCTAAAGATTTATTCATCACTCCTGGGCTGCTGTTCCACTGTCTGCAAGTAATGATACTGCTTCTTTTCAGGCTTGTCAGTTTCTTCTTCCTTGGTTATGCCAAGGTTGACAGAGATCTGCATTTCAGTAGTCTCACTGGCTACACGTGGGGGTCAATTTCTAACTTGAGCTTGCCCTGTAGGTGCCCATTTCCTTGAAATATCTCCTTATATTCTGTTAGAATGCTGCACAGGGCCCAGCGTGACTGTCCTCTCTCTCCTCTCAAGTTGAGGATAATGTAGTGTTGTACAGTGACCAAATCCATGACTCACACTGCCCTGCTGCCCAGCAGGAGGTGGTACTCTGGTGTATCAAGTATTATAAACTCCAGGCTATAATGTCTCTTGTTTCATGGATTTCTTACTGACAGCCTGAATTTGCCCACTGGCCTCAGAATGGTTTTATTGTACATCACCAGCACTTGGTCACATTTTTCCAGGCTAATTTGGCTGCTTATCAGTGTTGTTGGTACTACGGTATAGCTGGCTTTGCAATCCAATTGGAATTGAACTGGCCATTGGACTGATAGCATAGTTGCAAATATGGCAGTAGAATAGCTGGCAGCCTTCTTCTGTAGTGTGTGTACATTGAGAGTCTTTGGATCTGCTAAAGTCATATTGCAGATTTTTTTCCATTGGAGGTCTCTGCATTTTTTTGCTGGTGTATCTGGGGCATTGGGACAAAAAGTAGTTCTGTTCCCCAGTCCACTTGAATCATTGCCCATAGGTAGAGCATTTTTCTTTCTGCCTTTTGTGTTGCTTTCCATAGTATATGCATTGGACGATGACATCTGCATTCTCAATCAAGTCTCTCTCCTGCTTCCTGGATTCTATTACTTTGAGCCTATGTACTTGTTCTGCACTAGTGGCTGTCATTGTTTTGATCCTTTCCCTGGACAGTTCAGCTGTCCTTGCTATTAGGAGGCATTTCTTCAGGGTTAGATCTATTACTCTAAACAATCTCTCCTGTAAACTGGAATCACGTATCCCACAAAAGATTCTGTCCCTGATTAAGGAATCTTTAACGTCTCCAAAGTTACATGTGGGTGCCAGAGTTCAAAAGTCTGTAAAAAGTTTCTCTTCCCTCTTCTGCTTCTTGGTTTCTGTCATAAACAGATAATTAAGGGTTAAAGTCTGTTTTACCTGTAAAGGGTTAACAAGCTCAGTAACCTGAGAAACACCTGACCAAAGGACCAATCAAGGGACAGGATAATTTCAAATCTCTGTGGAGGGAAGCTTTTGTCTGTGTTCTTTGTTGGCTCTGTGTTCTCTTTTTGGATCTAAGAGAGGCCAGTCATGTCTCCAAGTTCTCCTGGAGTAGTTCCTACTATTCAATAGTGAGTATTAATTAGAAAGGCGGATTAGTCTTATAATTTGATTTCTACATTTGCAATTGTGTGTTTTGCTGAAGGAAATTCTTTATTCCTGTTTGCTGTTACTTTGCTTTTACTGAGAAAGAAAGGGGGAGGGGGGATTCTCTCCAGAGATTGATAAGTTTAGACCCTGTGTATTGTTCCAGCTTGGTATCACAGAGACAGTTACTTTCTTTTTATTCTTTAATAAATCTTTTCTGTTAAGAACTTGGTTGATCTTTCCTTGGGTGGATTCTCAGGGAAAGGGGAGGGGGAGGCATCCCTCTGTAGTTAGATCCCGGTATCTCTCCAAGAAAAAGGGAGTGGGGAGGAAGCAGGGGGGAATGGTTTATTTCTCCTGGGTGTAAGAACTCCATGGATTTGGGGCTCTTGGGATCCCCAAGGATTTTGGGGAAGGACTGTGTCCCAATCCACGTACCTGATGGCAAGGGGAAATTGAGCAGAGGAATTTAAGAAGAGGCTAATCCATGCTACTTGCAGACTATGATCAGCTAATACAGAAATTGGATACAGAAATTCTCCCCGTAGTGGAGAGAAATTGATATGTAAATCACACTTCACTGGTGAGGAGAGTCTAAGGATTTGGAGATAAAAGTGACCTTGGAAATGCTTGACTTGCGGACAGGAAGTTGGGGGAACTTCCCAGGGGGTACTGAGGGACAAGAGACTGACTCCTTTTTTCTAGAGGGCACCTAGTCAAACATTGCTTTGTGGAAATGCTGATGTGATCTCACCGTAATGTGATGATGAACTCTAGTATGTGGAGAGGGACAGCATCCAGGGCTTGTAAAAGCCATGGAAAGAGACTGGTAGTAGAGGCTTGCTGACACAGTGACAGGGGGTTGTGCCAGATTGTCTCTGACAAGGGGGAAAGAACATGGACATTGCTTTCACGAGATGTGCACTCACCTGCTCTTTTCTCTGTAACTGTGCAAGGGGAGCCCAGCTCACTGGACTTTGCGAAAGGTTCACATGGGGGTTCTTGTCAAAACTTTTTTTTTTATTTTACTCTGATTTTCTGTGTCTGTAATAAATCTTGTTTTAAGAAAACTTCTGTTGTTGGGGTAATTTCCTGATCTCTGCCCCCAAGAGTCAGGAGTCTCTCAGCCCTTAGGGAGAGGTGCTGAGGGAATAGGATTTTCTGAAGTCTAATGCCCTGACTAAGTCTCAGGCCAGAGGCAGGGATGGGAGTGTCCTCTCCCATGGAGCAGTCTGGCAGGGGTCAGAGGTCAACTGCACACAAGGGGAAAAGCCAAAGGACAATGATGTGGGGGTGCAGGTGACAACACCACCCTGTAACCCTTATGGGACACATTTACTGATCTGAGACTGGTGGGTCAGAGATCTGGGGGAGATGGGAGCTGAGATGGTAAGGAAAGTGAGCTATGTGGGCACTGAGGGGGGGGCAGCAGTTTTGGGGAGGAGAGGACTAAGAATACATAATTAGTTCTCCTTTACAGGTGGTTGCACTTGAAGGGAGGAGCTGGTGCCCAATAAGGGGTGGGGGCAGGTTTTCTGAGGAGTGGGTGGGGAGAAGAATCGATGGATGAAGGGGGTGGGCCTGGTGAGGGAGGGGAGAAGACTGTCAAGACACTGCTGCAGTAAGTATCCCAACAATGATGGTGATGATGATAATGGGGTGATCACTCGTTACTGAGTATGATCAGCTTCCATGGAAGTTATGGGTCCTCAGGTGGCTAATAAAGCCAATCCTTGAACCACAGGTTCTGTTGCAATGAAGGCAGATGTTTTCAGGCCTAGCAGGAGGCTGTTGACCATGACTGGAAGCCAGTCTCTCCTTCCTTCTGCGCCTCTTGTCCTCTTCAGCTTGTCGGCGAGCAAGTTCAAAATGCAGGGGACCATCCCGTAGGACTTCACTCCATTTTAAGCAATCCTGGGCAAGTATCTCCCAAGTGTCAATGTCAATATTACACTTTTTTAGATTGTCCTTCAGTAAGTCCTTATAACGCTTCCATTGTCCACCCACGTTATGGTGTCCTTCTTTCAGCTGAGAAAACAGGACATGTTTTGGGAGGCGACGATCTGGCATCCAGACAACGTGACCGGTCCAGCGGAATTGCTGACGGATGACCATTGCCTTGATACTGGTGATCTTTGCCTCTGTAAGGACACTAATATTGGTATGCCAGTCTTCCCATTTGATCTTCAGAATCTTACGAAGGCAACATTGATGGTGCCTCTCAAGGATTTTCAAGTGCTGCCTGTAGGTTTGTTCAAGTTTTGGACCCATACACAACAGTGTTGGGAGAATAAGGGCTTGATAAACAAGAAGCTTGGTGTCTGTTCAAATGTCATGATCTTCAAAAACCCTGTATCATAAACGAGAAAAAGCTACACTGGCACAGCTCAGGCGATGCTGAATTTCTGCATCAATATTTGCCCTGGATGAAAGATGACTTCCAAGGTAGAGGAAATGATCGATATTCTCCAGTGCCACTCCATTCATTTTGATAGATGGGCAGAGGTGTAGCGAGCACCCTCCGTACCCTCCGACTGGAGGGGGCCCCGCAAGGAAGGGGGTCCCTAAAAGTGGCAAAAAAAATGTAAGGTATAACTAGGTAAGTGACATTTATTGACGCTATTGCACAATCCATGTCGGTTTTACTGACAAAACCGTGAAGTCATTATGATACATCATAATGCTATTGGCTACATCAGTTGTCTGTCGGTCAGTTTCAAATTTTAGTTGGACCCATTCAAAGAATGTGTATTTGCGTTCATAATGGCGGTCGGCGGATAAATGTTATTAATTTAGTTGTTTAGTTTTTTATCATTTCCAATGCAGAAGCGTGCTTTGTGATGTCTAAGAGAACGTATAAGAGCGGAGCTAGTAAACGAAAGGCAGCAAAAGATGCCGAGAAGGAACTTGAGAAAATTCCAAAGTTGTCAACGTATTTTGCACTGCAATCCAATGTACAGGTACAGGCACATGAAACGGACAGCGCTAGCAGCGACGAATCGTATCCAGAAGTATCCAGAAGTGCTTCAAGTGAGGTTGAAGGTGAAGCCAGTTGTTCTACCAAACAAACTGTGACAGATATTCCAGCTGCTGCCGGGAAAGAAGGATTTGAATCTGAACCACTGACTGATGATCCAGGAGATTGGCCGTCTATAATATTGGACAGGCAAGTGTGTGACATTGTTGCACGTGGCCCATTGCAGCAGAATGAAAGTTACGAATTTCCATTTAACGAGGAAAGACGGAGGTTCACAAGTACTAATTTCTATCGAACCATGGCAAATGGCGAGAAAATAAGACGTTTATGGTTAATGTACTCAGTTCAGAAAGATGCCATTTTTTGTTTTTGTTGTAAATTATTTGTCACTGGCGACATACCGCTACGTCATGGAACATCTGCTTGGAAAGCACTGTCAAAAAGACTTCAGCAGCATGAAACAGGCAAAGGTCATCAAGACTGTATGGTGAAATGGTTTGACATTCGGTCAGGCATAGTAAACCGTACATCTATTGACCAACTCGAATTGCAAGCTTTTCTGAAAGAAAGAGATTTCTGGAGAAATGTTGTCAAATGCATGGTTGATGTCATTATTTTCTTGTCCGAAAGAAACTTGGCATTTCGAGGAAGTAATGAAAAGCTCGGCGATCCTTCGAATAGCAACTTTTTGGGACTGTTTGAATTGCTTGCAAAGTATGATACTGTCCTCAGCGAACTTTTACAGAGGATTAAGAAGGCAGACACATGTTCAGTACCTCAGTCCACAGATCCAAAAGGAGCTGATTCAACTTGTTGCCAGTAACATTCAAGAGGCCAACATAGCGCAGCTTAAAAAAGCAAAATATGATTCAGTTATTTTGGACTGTACTCCCGACGTGTCACATGAAGAACAGATGTCTGTGGTGTTACGCTTTGTTGAATGCAACGGTGAAGATGGTGTCAATATTCGTGAAGCGTTTGTTGGTTTTCTTAATGTTGATGATACAACTGGCGAGGGCTTATTGGAAGCGTTTCTTGAAAAGGCAAACAACTTAGGAATAGACATTGCTGACATGAGAGGCCAAGCTTATGATAACGGCGCAAATATGAGAGGAAAGAATAAAGGAGTTCAAGCCCGCATGCTAGAAATAAATGACCGTGCCTTGTATCTACCATGTGGAGCTCACACTTGGAATCTTGTGATCTCAGACGCGGCAAAGTCATCGAAATATGCCGTTGACTTTTTCGGTCTGATTAACAGAATATACGTTATATTTTCTTCATCACCTTCACGTTGGGATATACTTCAAGAACATATGCCAATATCTGTTAAAGGGTTATCGGACACTCGTTGGGAGTCGAGAATTGATGCTGTGAAGCCATTGCGTTATCACCTTGAAGAATTGTGCAATGCTTTGTCATCTTTGTGAGAATATGCGCTCGAAAAGAAAGATGGCAATACAGCAACAGAAGCCGGTGCGCTCTTAGACCATGTTACTACGTGGCCTTTTGTTCTGACTGTATACACGTAGTACGATATACTATTTCACGTCAATAAAACCAGCAAATTAATTCAGTCACCAGATATGTCAATTGACGTACTGCATGCAAAAGTCGGTGCTACAATGAAGTTTTTGGAAGACTATCGAAATACAGGATATAACTCTGTGGTCACAAATGCACGTGAAATAGCAGAGCATATGGGTATTGAGCAGGTGTTTCCAGAAACCAGGGTGCGACGTAAGAAGAGAATGTTTGATTACGAATGTGCTGATGATTCAAGTCGACTTTCTGCCGAAGAAAAATTCAAATCGCAGTTCTTTCTTGTTCTCACTGATCAGGCCATATCTTCTGTTTCGTCACGATTTGACCAACTCGTGGAGTGGTATAAGTTGTTTGGATTTCTGTACAATGCTAACAGCCTGAAGCAGTGTCACAGAGAAAATGAACTGGAGAATCACAGCAAAAATTTTGAAAGAAAAATGGGAGACATTGATGCCAACGAACTCATAACGGAATTGAATCGTTTTATTTATGTCATCGAGAAAGAGAGAGGACTTGTCACAGCAAACAGTTTTTTAACGTACATATACAAGAACAGCCTTCAGGAGATATATCCGAATCTTTGCATTTGCATCAGAATTCTTCTGACCACACCCGTTACTGTCGCCGGTGCTGAAAGGAGCTTCAGCAGAATGAAACTGATCAAGAATATCCTGCGCTCAACCATGACAGATGACAGGCTTTCTGCGCTTGCAGTAATCTCAATCGAAAACAAGATTGCCAGATCTCTGGACTATGACGCATTGATTAACCAATTTGCAGAGAACAAGGCTTGAAAGAAGCGCTTTGCGTAAATACGGAATACATGTACACTGTAGGCCTATGTATACATAATATGAACCCTGTATATTGTATAAAATAAATACCGCATTCCAGTTTCTGCATTGTAAGGGGCCCCGGACATATGTTCGGAGGGGGCCACGTTCTTTGTTGCTACGGCCCTGTAGATGGGGCATGTAATACCACATTGCAAGAGGGCTAATAGAGCACTTTAGTCTTCTTGATATTAAGAGTGAGACCAAAACATGTGTAAGAATCGGCAAACAAATTCAAGATAGTTTGAAGATCTTTCTCAGAGTGGAAAAAGATTGTGTTGTCATCAGCATACTGAAGTTCCACAATAGATGTTGTGGAGATCTTACTCTTTGCTTTAAGGCTACTAAGCCTGAATAGCTTTCTGTCCATTCTGTAAGTGATTTCAATGCGAGCTGTAAACTTCCCAGCAACTAGGTATAGAATGACGTTGATAAAACCGCAAACATGGTTGGAGCGATGATACAGCCTGTTTGACTCCTGTCTGTACTTTGAAAGGTTCACTCTAGGGGCCAGTGCTGCTTAGAACAGTCACTTTCATGTTATCATGAAGCAATTTTAGGACATTTGATGTATTTATCAGGACATCCAATCTTAGAGAGTACAGTCCAGAGGGCACAGTGATTCACTGAATCAAAGGCTTTAGTTAAATCAATAAATGACATGTACACTGGTTGTTTTGCTCCTGACACCTTTCTTGCAGCTGCCGTGCTGTGAAGATCATATCCACAGTTCCACGAAATGGTCAGAAACTTCTCTGTGACTCTGGAAAAATTTCTTCTGACAGGGGCAGAAGGCAAGTTGCAAGGATCTGTGCCAGAACTTTGCCTGCAATGGCTAGGAGGGAGAAACCACGATAATTTCCACAATCCATTTGATCCCCTTTCTTGAAAGGGCATCCCTCATTTCACTGGGTATCTCCTCCTTAATCCAGATTTTAAGAATAAGCAGGTAAAACTGCTGAATTAGCTCTGGTCCACTGTCTTTAAAGATTTCAGTGGAGATCTCATCTATACCTGCTAGCTTGTTTTTTCTTCAGCAGCTTGGTGGAATTGTGTACCTTATACAAATTAGGATGGTCTCCGAGCTCATCCCTAAATGGTCATTGAGGGATTTGCTCAAGGACTTCATCTGCAACCATAGAATTACAGTTAAGGAGATCTTCAAAATGTTCCTTCCAGTGAGAATTGATGGCTTCGTTGTCCTTCAGAAGTGTGGTTCCATCCTTAGAGCAAAGAGGATTCATACCATGGCAAATTGACCCATAAACAGCCTTGGTGGCACTAAAGAAACCACATGTATTGTGGATGTCCACGAGATGTTGGAGTTCTTGCACTTTCTCAGTCCACCATTTGTTCTTGAGTTCTCTGATTTTATGTTGGACTTCTGCCCTTGCTTTGGCATGGGCTTCTCTCTTTATGTCATTCTGCCAAGCACAAAATGCCATTCTCTTCTCATGAATGAGTTGCTCAATTTCAGCATCGTTCTCATCAAACCAGTCCTGATGTTTTCTGGTTTGGTAGCCTATGGTTTCCTTACAGGCAATGATGATTACTGCTGTTAACTGGCTCTAGTGTTCCTCAATTTCTTCCGGAAACTCTGATGGGAGCTTTTCTTCTAAGACTGCTTGAAAGTGGTCACATTTAATAGGGTCCTTCAAATCTTGAATCTTCAAATTGTGCCTGACCTGCTTCTTTTGCAGCCTCCATTTGGGAGCGATCTTAATTTTCATTGTGGATCGAATAGGATGGAAGAATCCCATTCACTGTTACAGACTAGGGACTGAGTGGCTAGGCAGCAGTTCTGCATAAAAGGACCTAGGGGTTACAGTGGACGAGAAGCTGGATATGAGTCAACAGTCTGCCCTTGTTGCCAAGAAGGCTAACAGCATTTTGGGCTGTATAAGTAGGGGCATTGCAAGCAGATCGAGGGATGTGATCATTCCGCTCTATTTGACATTGGTAAGGCCTCATCTGGAGT
This sequence comes from Cuora mccordi, assembly GCA_003846335.1. Classification (NCBI taxonomy): domain Eukaryota; kingdom Metazoa; phylum Chordata; order Testudines; family Geoemydidae; genus Cuora; species Cuora mccordi. The sequence goes on along the minus strand of ML127971.1, from coordinate 56,367 downwards.
ACTGTGTCCAGTTTTGGGCCCCATACTACAAGAAGGATGTGGAAAAACTGGAAAGAGTCCAGCAGAGGGCAACAAAAATGATTAGGGGGCTGAAGCACATGACTTATGAGGAAAGGCTGAGGGAACTGGGATTGTTTAGTCTGCGGAAGAGAAGAATGAGGAGGGATTTGATAGCTGCTTTCAACCACCTGAAAGGGGGTTCCAAAGAGGATGGATCTAGACTCAGTGGTAGCAGATGACAGATGCTCGGGGTTCAGCTGATCGCCATATTTGGGGTCGGGAAGGAATTTTCCTCCAGGGTAGATTGGCAGTGGCCCTGGAGGTTTTTCGCCTTCCTCCGCAGCATGGGGCAGGGGTCGCTTGCTGGAGCATTATCTGCTACTTGAAGTCTTTAAATCAGGATTTGGGGACTTCAACAGCTGAGTCAAGGGAGAGAATTATTTCAGGAGTGGGTGGGTCAGCTTTTGTGGCCTGCATCTTGCGGGAGGTCAGACTAGATGATCATAATGGTCCCTTCTGATCTTAAGTTCTATGATTCTATGATTCTATAACAAGGATTAATGGTCTCAAGTTGCAGTGTGGGAGGTTTAGGTTGGATAGTAGGAAAAACTTTTTCACTAGGAGGGTGGTGAAGCACTGGAATGAGTTACCTAGGGAGGTGGTGGAATCTCCTTCCTTAGAGGCTTTTAAGGTCAGGCTTGACAAAGCCCTGGCTGGGATGATTTAGTTGGAAATTGTTCCTGCTTTGGGCAGGGAGTTGGACTAGATGACCTCCTGAGGTCCCTTCCAACCCTGATATTCTATGATTCTATGATCAGTCCAACAGTCATCAGCAGTTGTCATTGCTCTTGTGAGAAGTACATCACTATGATCTTGGACATGAACTATAACGTAGTCCAGAAGATGCCAGTGCTTTGACTATGAGTGTCTCCAAGATGTTTTGAACTTTTTCTTTTGTCAGAAGAGTGTTGGTCTGGTGAAGGAGGAAAGGAGACTGTAAGGACACTGCTGCTGTAAGTATCCCAACAGTGATGGTACTCAACATCCAGTAGGCCAGAGAGCTGAGAAGGGAGGAGACCCCTCATGCTTCCTCTCCAGTGAGAATTCTGCCTGGTGGAGCAGGGAATAACCCCAGGGCCCCTGTGAGGTATTATCCAGGTCAGAGGGATTATTAACAACAGTGAGGGGCAGCTTTGTACTCTCTGTAACTCTTCTCTGTATCTGTTTGAAGGTGCTGATGAGCTGAGGCTGATGAATGGAGGTAGCCCCTGTGCTGGGAGAGTGGAAGTTAAACACCAGAATCGATGGGGGACAGCATGTGGTGGTGACTGGAACATGAAAGGTGCTGTGGTGGTTTGTAAGCAACTGGGATGTGGATCTGCTCTTAAAGCCCTTAATCAAGCTCCTTTTGGAAAAGGATCTGGACGGACTTGGCTGTATCGAGTTAATTGTCGTGGTAACGAGTCAACTCTCTGGGACTGCAGTCATCCAGGATGGGGGAAAGTCAACTGTAATCATGCATATGATATTGGAGTGATCTGTTCAGGTAAGATGAGGGAGAAGGCAATGAACCCAAAGTGTGTGGCATTCCTGGGCACTCAGAGCTGGACCATGCCCTGTACTTAGGGTGACCAGACAGCAAATGTGAAAAATCGGGACAGGGGGTGGAGGGTAATAAGAGCCTGTATAAGAAAAAGACCCAAAAATCGGGACTGTCCCTATAAAATTGGGACATCTGGTCACCCTACCTGGCTCAGGGAGAGAGCCAGTCTCTCCCTGAGCTCCCCTGGGCAGACTGGGGATGAGGAGGCTGCACCATCTTCTGGGCTGCCATCAGGGGGCAGCTGGGACAGTTGTCGTGGGCTAGGGGTGGGGTGGGTGGCCCCAGTAGCAGGTCTGTGCTGGTAGGTGCCTGGGTACAACACCTCAGTGTCTCCCTGGGGCAGCAGCAGCAGCTGTGAGCTGCCTGTGGCTGCTGGAGCTGAGACAGAAGCCAGATGGGCGAGTGCTGTGGAACTTTCCCCAGAGTTCCCTGGGGCAGCAGGAGAGGAGCCCTGAGCCTCAGCTTGTCCAGATTAGGTCAGTTTGTACCTATTTTGTACCCAAGCTATGACCTATGGCAGGACAAAGGGGCCACAAAGTCACTAAAAGCCCTATTCCCACCCATTCTGAGGAAATACACATGGCATAAATGCCCTCCTCAAGAGACCCTGAGCTAGAGTAACCCCCAGAAGATGGAGGTGCATTGGCTCCCCCAGGGCCACCCAGAGGGGGGGCAAGTGGGGCAATTTGCCCCGGGTCTGGCAGGAGCCCCCATGAGAATTATCTGGCCCCGGCCTCGCCTCCGCCTTCCCCCGGTGCCTCAGCGCACCGCATCCAGGAGTGACCCTGGATAGAGCTAAAGCAGTGTGGCTGGGGCTGGGCCTGAGCTCCTCCTGCTCGGAGCCACATGGTAAGGGGGCGGGGCTCCAGGCCGACCAGCAGGAACTTAGGCCCCGCTGGAGCCATGCCGCTGCAGTGCTCTCCAGAGTCTCCTGGATGCAGCGCGCTGAGGCTACGGGAGAGGGAGAAGGCGGGGGTAGCAGCATGGCAGGGGGCTGGGGCTGGGGGGTTGGATAAGGGACAGGGAGTCCCGGGGCCAGTCGGGGGACAGAGAGAGGGCAGAGGTTCTGGATGGGGGGGGGCGGTCAGGGGATAGGGAATGGGGGGGTTGGATTGTGGGTGTTCTAGGGGTCTGTCAGCACTTGGCATGGTGTGGGTGGATAGGGGTCAGGGGACAGGGAATGGGGGGTTGGGTCCTGGGGTGGTGGTTGGGGAGGGGGTTTTGAGGGGGCAATGAGGGGACAAGTAGCAGGATGGGTTGGGGATTCTGAAGGGGGCAGTCAGGGGCAAGAAGTGGATGGTGGTTGGATAGGGGGCAGGGCCAGGCTGTTTGGGGAGGCAGAACCTTCCCTACCCTAAAGTTCATTTAGCAGTTTGAAGCTTGCAGACAGCTATTTAACACAAAGAGCCAAGTTGTTATCTTTTCCATGGGGAAGGGATTACATTAGAAGAGCAATATCCTACACCACCTACCTCCTTCCCAACCCTACCAAAGATGACCACCCCACCCCTGCATTCCCCGAGGCGCCACAGGGGTTAATTCAAAGATTTTCAAACTTTTGTACTGGTGACCCCTTTCACATAGCAAACCTCTGAGTGTGACACCCCCCTCTTATAAATTAAAAACACTTTTTAAATATATTTAACACTATTATAAATGCTGAAGGCAAATCGGGGTTTGAGGTAGAGGCTGACAGCTCGTGACCCCCAGTAATAACCTTGTGACCCCCTGAGGGGTCCCAACCCCCAGTTTGAGAACCCCTGGGTTAATTTAATTTTAGCACCCTGTGTCCATTCACATGCATGTGCTATTTTGAGTATTTCAGTTTTCACAACATAGGCTCATCCCAAATTCTGGTACAAGCTCAAATGCTCAGTTTGTGGAGTATATACATAAGCTATACTAAAGACAAACTCACAATAACCGTCTCCAGTTTGTGAGGGACCCCATGGAGCCAGTCTCTAGGAAACAGATACATTCATGGAGGTTACGTCCATTAATGGCTATTAGCCAGGAAGGGTAAGGAATGGTGTCCCTAGCCTCTGTTTGTCAGAGGGTGGAGATGGATGGCAGGAGAGAGATCACTTGATCATTACCTGTTAGGTTTACTCTCTCTCGGGTGCTTGGCACTGGCCACTGTCGGTAGACAGGATTCTGGGCTGGATGGACCTTTGGTCTGAACCAGTATGGCTGTTCTTATGTTCTTATATTCTAAGCTAAATGAACCCAAAGTTATGCAGACAGATATGAGTCAAGGAAGCCAGCAGAGTATCAGAAACCTGGAAAAAATCTCTGACTGGATGGGCTCAGGCGTTTGGGCACAAGTGGAGGTGGTTCAAAAGATTTGGATTTTTTTTAAGCAGAATTTACTTTTTCTTTAAACAGTCAAACACAGCAAGCAGCAAATATTTGGCCACACACTTCTGAAACCCCAAACCATGTTCAGGTTTTGGCAGACTAATTTCAGCTTTTCAATTTAAAAAAAAACACAACACATTTTGAAGGAAAGCAGACATTGTCAGTGATTTTTTTTCTGCTTTTTTAAAAACCCTAGTTTTGGATCCAAAAAAAGTTGACAGAAAATACTTGTCCAACCCTTTTAATGAGCTTTAGTGCCTTTTAGCACTAGCTGATGCTGAGGACCAGTGATACCTTGTAAAGGTGACTTGAAAAGAAGTTCTCAAAACTGGGTTTGTGCCGAGATGCGGAAGGTTTTTAAATATTTATTTTTCCCAGGGCTGCCTGAGGGGGCGGGGGGGGGGAGTAGGGGAAGGAAGTGGGGCAATTTGCCTCGGGCCCCAGGGGTCCCCACGAGAATATAGTATTCTATAGTATTGCAACTTTTTTTATGGAAGGGGCCCCTGAAATTGCTTTGCCCCAGACCCCCTAAATCCTCTGGGCGGCCCTGACTGTACCTAAAAAGAAACCTCACACAGTCCCTCCTATAGACCCCCTCCAAAACTCTCCTGTTTGCTGCTTCTGTTCACCTACTCTGGAGTTCGTCTGGCAACTGGTCTATATACAAAGCCTTTCTGCTCAGCTCCATCCCCTTGCTAACAGAGAGGGATTACCCATTCAGAGACTTCAGACACCAGGGCTGATCAAAGATCCAAAGATCCCAGCCACATGGCCCTCATTGAGAAATAAACAGACCTGTCTCACCTAGCCAGGCAGCCACACAATCCTCACTGAAAACAAACGGATAGACCTTTCCCCAGCCAGGTGGCACCCCACCCCTGACATCATCCAAGGGCTCTCAGAGAGCATAGCTGCAGATCATACATTTTGAGAGACTGTGTCACCCTTCACAAAGTCCCTCTAAATGCATGATCTGCATCTATGCTCTCTGAGACTCCCTGGATGAGGTCAGGGGTGGGGATGCCACCTGGCTGGGGAAAGGCAAAGGGATTTTTGGAGTCAGCAGCACCAGCAACAGGAAGGGAGCTGTGTCTGTCCTCTCTACCAGTAATAAACACATGTTCTGCTCTTACTGAGCTTGTGCAAAAGTCACCATTCCAGGGACTCTCCCTGTTTCTGCAAGCAAACAAAGAGACTGCAAGGTCACACAATGAATCAGTGGATTAAAAACCAAGAAGCTGTTTTCTTTTCTATGTATTTTCAAAAGTGCTTAAGCGAATTAGGCACATAAGTCCATTTGGCTTTTGGTAGGACTTGTGGTCATAAAAACTGTTTTTGGAAGTTACATCTTTTGTCACTACTTTGACATTGAAAGCCTTTTGTTTTTACGGTTCTGATTTAGACACTAACCCAATCACTATTGTGTATCACTGAAACAGAACACATTATCCTCCCTAAGAAGTGCCAACACATACACACTAACACTCTGCTTTGTGTTCTACCTATGCCCAAGAATTGTCACTGCCTTTCCCCAGCCCCCAGCAGTGTCACACTTTGCCCTCTTATTCAAACTCTCTCTTATCACTGGAACACAGGAACTGGTATACAGGGTAAAGAGCTACCCTATTTAATAAAGTCCTTTCTGTTGGGAGAAGGTGCCCTTCATTTTGTCCCTATCAAGGCATGGAAGAGGCTATGGGATGGCAGTATAACCAGCATGCACTGATGAATGTATTGACTCTCTAGGTCGCATTGAGGTCCGGCTGGTTGGAGGGGACACTGCCTGCTCAGGACGTGTTGAAGTCAAACATGGGAAAACATGGGAGACAGTCTGCGATTCGCACTTAGATTTCAAAGCTGCTACCGTTATCTGCAATGAATTAGGGTGTGGACAGGCTGTAGACACATTGGGAGCAGCTCACTTTGGAGAAGGACATGATCTGATCTGGAAGGAAGAGTTCCAGTGTGTGGGGAATGAGTCTCTTCTTGAGAAATGTCCCAGGATCTCCCGTCCTAACACATGCTCCCATGCTAATGATGTTGGCGTATTATGCTCAGGTGAGAATTCGGACTGATCACTTTAATATGTCACTAACATGGGCCATTCAGCTGTGCTGCTCAGTCTCTTTTCTCCCACATCCACATATCCCTCCTGTGAACCGACATCCAAGAAGACTGTTTGTTTGTTTCCATGTTGCTCCAAAGGATTCCTGTCTGTTAGAGAGGGTGGCTCCACTCTCCCACCACCTAGGAGGAGCCAAACTGTGATGGTGGGAAACCCCATTATCTTTCTCATATTCCTCACTCTATTTCGAGTCTCTCCAATAAATGGGGACAGTTCTATTTACTTTTATCCCACTACACAGATAGGGTCCCAGCAGAGCTCTTATTCCCCTTATCCTCCGCTAATGACACATGTTCTCCACTGCTGAGCACTCTCTTCCCTACTCAGATAGATCTGTAAAGGGAGGGGGCAGGGTGTAGTGATCAGGGCACAAAAGCACAAATCACAAGACCTGGTCTTTATTTCACAGTCTGCCGCTGTATTCAATAATGTCCCATGTCTCAATTTCTCCATCTGTAAAATGGAGACAATATACTACCTACCTCGGCAAGTGTCTGTGAGTCTTAACTTCATTAGTGTAAAGTGCTTTCAGGCACTTGAATTCATCATGCTATGAAGGAGCCAGGTGTTATTTTAAACTTACTTGACAGAATTGGAGCAGTTGTGGCTACTGTACTGCCACTCATTCATACAGATCAGATTATTAGAGACTAGCTGGAAGCCCGTGCTATTGCATGGGTGCAATTTGTAAAGTCATATGAAGCAACAGTAACTTCTGGAAGCAAATGTTAGGCAACAAACATAGAAAGAATATAAATTAAAAACATGTGCATTGTCAAATTGCAATGTACTGTGGCAAATTGCTGGCACTATTATGATGGGTCCCACACTTTCTCCTTTTGTGAGGGTTCAGAGCACCGTTTCTCACCCCTGATCCGGGGTATCAAGTGTCCCAGAGAAGGGGAGTGGAGAGGGAGGTACCCAGGCCCGCCCTCTACTGCGGGTCCCAGCCCAGGGCCCTAGGGATAGCCATGAACCACTTGAACTAGCAGTTCCTTCCCCTCTCCGGCTACTTCCCTCTCCGGCCCTTCAGCTTGTGGGGCTTCCTGCCCTCTCTCCACTTGGGCCAAGTTTCTCCCAACGCTTTGTGCCTGTGGAGTCCCTCTGCTCTGCACAAACCAGGTTTCTCTTTACCTAGGGTCTTGGTCTTCTGGCCCACAACAGCACTTCTCCAAACTGCTCTCTGCTTCAATTCCTCCAACTGTCTGATTGAAGCAGGGTTTTTTAATCCAGTGACAGCTTCAGGTGCTCTAATTGGCTTAATTGGTTTCATGTGCTCTAATTAACCTGTAACAGCCTCTCTTCCCTCTACAGGGATTATCCTGTCATCATCCTGGGGATTACAAATCTCCCATCTATCACTCTCCTGCTGCCCTCTGGCCATGCTATATCACAGTGCGCACATGTGATAACTTTAGCTCCTATCACCTAATTTAGCATTTCTCAAACTCGGGTCCCTGAGGGTACTCCAGGGGGTCAGCAAGCCCCATTGATCAACTCCTCTTCCTCCCTCAATTCCTCCCGCTCCCTGCCAGCGCTTCCTTCACGCTGGGGAACCCAGCGTGAAGGAGGTGCTGGGAGGGAGGTGGAGGTGTGGGGACCCTGGGTCTGCACCGCTCCCGGAAGCGATCAGTACGTCCCTGCAGCCCTGGGAGCGGGGGCAGGGGGCTTCTGCGTGCTGCTCCCAGCCCAAGGGCCTACTCTGCAGCTCCCATTGGCCAGGAACCACTGACAGTGGGATATGCCAGTCTTTTTCGGGAGCTGCTTGAGGTAAGTGCCGCCAGCCCAGAGCCCTCACTCCGTTCCACACCCCCACTCCAGCCTAGAGCCTGCATCCAAACTCCCTCCCATATCCGGCACCCCTCACCCCCTCCTGCACCCAAACTCCTTCCAAAATCCCACACCCTGCACCCTCTCCTACGCCCAAACTATCTCCCAGAGCCCGCATCCCCTTCTGAACTCCAACCCCCAGCATTGAAAGTGAGTGAGGGTGGGGGAGAGCAAGTGAGAGAAGGAGGGGGGATGGAGTGAGTGAGGGTGTGGCCTCCGAGACAGGGAGGGACAGGGGTGTGGTCTTGGGGAAGAGGCAGGGAAGGGGGTGGAGCAAGGGCTGAGCAGGGGGGACTTGGGGTTCCCCCCAAAATATAAATTAAGATGGGGGTCCTCGTGTCACTAAAGCTTGAGAACCATTGAAAATTCATCTATACACCTCCCTCTCAGTTTGTTACGTTACTGAGGACATTTGTCAATGTTTTCACAGAATTTTGAACACCACATTTCACGTTTAAAGCGTGTAGCTATTTTCATTCTGAGACAGACAATGCTTGACAACTTGAATGCCTGACACCTCTGTTTTATTTGAATGTGAAACTTACTTGGTACCAGGTGCTTTTTACCAATCTGAGTAGATCACTGTATCAATACCGTATTTATTGCCAACGTATTTTTTCAGCCTAGTCTGCCTTTGGATTTATTAACTGCTCTCTATTCCCCTATCAATGTGTGTGTGATAATTTCAGGTTGAAATGTCACTCTTGTAATGGATACAGAAAACACCCCTCTCCCTGGCTGCTCACCTGGAGGCTGCACTTGCTCTCTCCTCATCCGAGATAGGGGAACTACCATCCATTCCTTAGTGCTGTCTTCACCCGCAGCAACACTCTCCTTCCTCCCAGTGCCCTGGGACTTGTCTTCTACCTGGGTGCCAGCAGCAAAACTTTCAGCAGATTAAGCCTATTACTTTGTGTCCTACCGTCAGTGGAAAGGGAGAATAACTAATCCTGGTCCTCTTTATAAAAGCTCTTAACATATTTGAAGACTGTTATTACATCTCCCCCTCAGTCTTCTTTCTTCTAGACTTAACATGCCTGTTTTTAAACTTTTCTTCATAGGTCAGGTTTTCTAAACCTTTTATCATTTTTGTTGATCTCCTCTAGACTATCTCCACATCCAAAAGATTGTCCACATCTTTTCTAGTACAGCAGCTGACGCCTAATCAGTGCCAAGTAGAGCAAGACAATTACCTCCCATGTCTTACATATGACACTTATGTTAATGCACACCAGAATGATATTAGCCTTTTTCACATTTGCATAACACTATTGACTCGTGTTCAATTTGTGCTCTACTGCTACCCCCAGATCCTTTTCAGCAGTACTACTTGTAGTAGGAAGAGAGCCTGAGACATAAGCCCTTGTATCAGAGGCCTGGTATGAGACAGGACCCTGCTCAGAGAACCTGGCAAGAACAGGGCAGATGTTGCAGAAATACACATTCCTAAGAAGTGCTGGGCACAGAGTGTTCACACAAACATATCCCAATATCAAGTGGTACCAGAACATCCCGATATCTAGGATGGTACAAGAATATTCCCCAAGAATAACAGGAACATACTGACCCCTCCTAAAAGATAAGGTCAGGATGACAATACATAATAGAAATGGTTTAATCAAGCCAACATGTACAAGGTGACATCATGTGGCAGTAACTATTTCAGAGGGGCAGTACTAACTTGTTGGTAGTGGGGTATAATGATGTAACTCAGAGGGTGCATCTTTGTCCAGCTGAAGGGGGAATGGAAAGTCCCTCCATTCACTGAGCTATGTTCATTGTCACGGGCATACATGTCATAGTATCCTTGTAGAGTCTGCCAGGTGCTATTACCGTGCTGTGTCAACAATAAACCTGGCCTGGTGTCTTTGTCCCTTAATAGATCTTGTGGTCATAGGGCAGATGACTTGAGGTCTGCCCTGCACAGGGCTGGGGTGACACACAGAGGGAACACACACACGTAGCCAAACATCTATCAACATCTCACCACATTACCACCTATCCAATTATTCCCTATTTTGTAGTTTTGGATTTGATTTTTCTTCCTAAGTGTAGTACTTTGAGCTTGTCTTTATTGAATTTCATCTTGTTGATTCCAAACACATTCTCCAATTTGTCAAGGTCATTCTCAATTCTAATCCTGTCCTCCAAAGTGCTTGCAACTTCTCTCATCTTGGTGTAATCTGCAAATTTTATAAGCATACTCTCCATTCCATTATCCAAGTCATTAATGAAAATACTGACTAGCACTGGACCCAGAAATGTCTGCTGTGGGACCGCAGTAGATACGGCCTCCAGTTTGATACCAAACCATTGCTAACAACTCTCTTTTAACCAGTTGTGCACTCACCTTATAATAATTGTCTCTAGACAGCATTTTCCTAGTTTGCTTATGACTGAGATGGGCAAAATTTTTGGCCTGAGGGCAGGGGCAGCTCCAGGCACCAGCATGCCAAGTGCGTACTTGGGGCAGCAAGCTGCGGGGGGTGCTCTGCCGGTCACCGCGAGGGAAGCAGGCAGGTTGCCTTCGGCGGCATGCCTGCGGAGGGTCCGCTGGTCCCGAGGTCCGCCGAATCCGCGGGACCAGAGACCTCCTGCATGCAAGCCACCGAAGGCAACCTGCCTGCCGTGCGTGGGGCGGCAAAATACCTAGAGTCACCCCTGCCTGAGGGCCATATTAGGGTTGCAAAACTGTATGGAGGGCTGGATAGGGAAGGCTGTGCCTCCCCAAACAGCCTGGCTCCCCCCCATCCAACTCCTCCCACTTCCTGCCCTCTGACTGCCCCTCTCAGAACCCCTGACCCATCCAACCCCCCCATTCCTTGTCCCCTAAACACCCCCTCCTGGGACCCCCCACCCCTAACTACCCCCCCGGGACCCCATCCCTTATCCAACCCTCCTGCTCCCAGTTCCCTGACTGCCCTGACCCCATCCACACCCCCGCCCCCTGACAGGCCCCCCGAGACCCCATGCCTATCCAACCCCCCCCCATTCCCTGTCTCCTGACTGCCCCCCTGCACAGAATCTCCTCCGCATCCAACCACCCCCTGGTCCCTGTCCCCTAACTGCCCCCCGGGTCCCCTCGCCCCTTATACAACCCCCCAGTTCTAGCCCTGGCCCACTTACCACGCCGAGCAGAGCATGCAGAGCAGCATGTCTGGCTTCCGCGCCGCCCGGAGCTATACACACTGCCGCTCTGCTCCGCCACCCAGAGCGCTGCCCATATGGCAGCGTGGCTGTGGGGTAGGGGGGGACAGCGAGGGAGAGGCCGGGGGCTAGCCTTCCTGGCTGGGAGTTCAGGGGACAGGCAGGACGGTCCCGTGGGCCGGATGTGGCCCGCGGGCCATAGTTTGCCCACCTCTGGCTTATGGCAATGCAATGTCAGACTGTGTCAAAAGCCTTACTAAAATCAAGATATACCATATAGGCTCCCCAGCTTGAAACAACTGGGAACCCTTACCCCTAGGTTCTCATTCTGGCTCTGGGAGAAGAGTGAGGGTTGTTACCTGCTCCTGCAAGCCCTGCCATTTTCCACATTGAAACCTTTTTTTTTTTCCCTTCACTTGCCCAGGACCAAGTCCCAGCTCCTGTCTCTAAGGGTGGTCTGTTAACTCTGCTTCTGACTTTAAACCCTGTTGTGCCAAGTCATCTTTAACCACCCTAACTAATTTACAACACTTCAGCAGCCCCTGCTGAAACAGCAACAAACTTGAAAGATTACTGGCAGCTTCCCATACTGCTGCCCTTACTTCAAACCTCTCACAAGTGGACTGAAGTGCCTCTTTCCCCTGGAAGGCATCCAGTCCCCATGGGCAGGGACCTTCTTCCACTACCCATATATCAGAGGAGGGTGGGCTCCTCAGCCACCCCCCAACCCTCTGGGTCCCTTAACCCTTCCTCCATTTCCTTTTTAATCTCATTCCAGGCTGATCCCTGCACCTGGTATGGGCTCTGGTTCTTCCTTATTCATTTATCCAAAAAATCCTTTACCCTGGCTTGCCAGAACCCGCAACTACCATCACAAGAGTTCACTATACCCCCTCCAAGCAGCTGTGCTGATTGTTGGGGAAAGGCACTTACAGGCTGCCACTCACCTATCCAATGCAATGCATCCGAGTCATGGCACTAAGATGTTAGGGGGCTTATTCCTTCACCCTCTTACTTCCCTGGTCCTTCTCGCATGAACAGAGAGCAACAATACCTGAAGTCCAAAGGCGCAAACAATTCGATGTTTATTGGGGTAAACTTCCAGCAAACATGATTCCAGTTTCCTTTCTTAGTGTCCCTGGTGCAATGAGCTGACCCTAGTTTCATCTCTCTGTGTGAGCAAAACTAAATTGCTAGAATCTGCCAACTTTAAGACAAGCTGTCTTTTTTCTGGGAGCTGTATCTTGGGAACCGCTTGGTCAAATGGTCCCAAATTTGGTTCACTTATAGACATCTGTGCTACTGTATGACACACTAAATGTCAAGATGGAGAGGGATACCTCAGTGGTTTAAACATTGTCCTACTAAACCCAGGGCGGTGAGTTCAATCCTTGAAAAGGCCACTTAGCAATCTGGGGCAAAAAGTGGTCCTGCTAGTGAAGGCAGGGGGATGGACTTGATGACCTTTCAAGGTCCCTTACAGTTCTAGGAGATTGGTATATCTCCTATTTTTTTTTTAAAAGGCCACTTAAGGAACCATGTAGATTTTAGAGCACTTAGAAGAGTTGAGCTTTAAACAATAGCTCATCTTAACCTTAACGATTGCAGAGCTGTCACTTCGCTATAATATTACCACTCTGTAATGATATCACCGCCAGTCAGACCACTGAGTTCTAGTGCTTGAATTCAGTGAGATCATAATAATCCAGGACGGACACAACACCCATGGCACATAAGAGCTTTGGTTTCTTCAAATGATGTTTGTGTGATATCCTGGGGACAGTCACTTCAGAATCCTGACCAGCCAAAGAAGAGACTGACCCCACCCACAGAGAATCCATCCCAGGTGTGACCCTGGCCAGAGAGGTACATGACCCCTCACCAAGGGCAGACATTGGCAATAACGCTTCCACTGTGAGATCTTGATGATCAAATCTGAGCATCCTGATTTAACAAAGTGCCCAGTAAACTGGGAAATAATTATCCCAACAGAAATGTCCCTCTGATCTCCCTTCTCCTTCTTCTCAGGGTACGGCGGGTACAGGCTGGCAAATGGCAGCACAGGGTGTTCGGGAAGAGTGGAGCTTCGCCATGGAGGCACCTGGGGAACCCTCTGTGACTCCCAGTGGGATTTACAGGCTGCCCACACCCTCTGCCAGCAGCTTGACTGTGGATTTGCCCTGTCGATGCCAGCAGGGCAGCTCTTTGGCACAGGAGATGGGCCTGTCTGGAACGGCACATTTGGCTGTGAGAGGAACGAATCTCGCCTGAGGGACTGTCTTGTTACTGCGCTGGGCACAACTGAATGTCCCCGTGGGAGTGAAGCCAGCGTGGTGTGTTCAGGTGAGCAGCTGCAGTGGGAAAGAAAAGAATTGGGGATTGGGGAACATCCTCAGCCAGATCTTCACAGTGTGTCAATCGGCCAAGCTCCATTGGTCTCAGTGAGGCTATGCTGATTTACACCAGGTGGGGAGCTGGCCCATAAATTGGCGCCCTGTCCCGGAACCAGCCAAGTCTGCTGGAACTGATCCCCCTGTGAAATGTTTGTGATGCCTTGAGTATGGAATGTACCAAGGAAACCAAATTCTGGTCCCTTGTCCTCCCTTTGCACTAAGTAAGATGGATCGAGTATCAGTTTGTGCATGTGCTAGTGTAGAATAGCTCCACAGCCCCCACAGAGTAACTGCTAGCATTGAACATGAGCAAAAATCCCTCCCTGTCATTGCCATTAACACTGGTCACTGCGCCTCCTCGACACTCACTTTCCCTCGTGCTCAGGGTGCCCGGGCGGCAGGTTAGTGAATGGCACCGAGTGCTCCGGGAGAGTGGAGATCCGACATGGAGTCACATGGGGAAGCCTCTGTGCCTCCCACTGGGATTTGCAAGATGCCAACGTCCTCTGCCATCAGCTGAACTGTGGATACGCCGAGTCGATCCAGGGAGGAGCCCATTTCGGGGAAGGGAGTGGAACCGTATGGAGAGACACTTTTCATTGTGAAGGGACTGAATCCTGCCTGTGGGATTGTTCTCGCATGGCCCTGGGCAACACAGCCTGCTCCCCCCGAGACACAGCCCAGGTTATTTGCTCTGGTAAGTTTATTATAGACATATATATGTTAGTTACAGAGCAGTGTACTACCCAGATTAGGATCTTCACAAGTAGTCCCATTGACTACTGTGCTCAAGGTAAGTAGGAGTATCGGAATGTTGTTCTCTTTGTTTAAGTTCCCTGGATCAGAGACTCCTCCGGGTGCAATGAGGGGTGGCAAGGTGGATCCCAGCACTACGCTAGAGTGAATTGGAGAGAATGGCTCTGTACTATAAACCTGGGGATTGTAATTCACAGATTCTCTCAGTCCCAGCAGGGCTGACTCAGCCCTCCATCAGGTTGAAGTTGGTGTAGCAGAAGCAACCTGTTCGCAGAGATCTCATCCAAGGGGACATTGTAATGTGGGGACATTACAATCCCATTTCACTCTGGAAAATTAGGTGTTTGCCCTGGTGTTCCTGGCCAAAATGCCCTCCCCCTTTGTTCATGCCAGGTTGTGTGCTGGTGGGCTGCAGTCCTCAGCTGCAGAGTTTGCTCAGTGGGTGTGTATGTTTATAGATAATTAATACCCCACCACACTTCATAGAAATAGTCACTACTTTGCGAAAGATCCCAGTTTTCAGGAAAGTGTTCAGATGCCTCCAGAGCTTGGCTCCTGAGCCAGCTGGGAAGTTTCACAAAGATCCTGCTCTTAGTGAGAGCAGCTGGTGCTTTGATGAAGATCCTCCTCTACAATGCAACACAAATACTGCAGGTGTCCTTTTTCCTGCAGGCTTCTCCACAATCTTTAAAGGCTTCCTCATGCCACACCAGAGAACTGCAGTAGGTGATGGCAAGTTATCTGCTGGCTATCCAGAGTGGCTTAGGCCCAGGTGTTTACAGCTGTTTCGCTGTTGCTCTATTCAACATGGAAATGCCTAACTGGTTTAAGAGCCTACGTTTGATTTTTCAGTAAGGATTTAGGCATTTAACAGCTGTCATTAATAAGATCAATAGGATTAACATCTCTGAATGGCATAACTATGCCAACCTAACCCCCAGTGTAGACAACGATAGAAGAATACTTCCATTGATCAAGCTACTACCACTCGGAAAGGTGGATTACCTACAGCAATAGTAAAACCCCTTCTGCCACTGTAGCGCCCCTAGTGTAGACATGGCCTTAATAAAACATACTTTTAATGCACACAGAAATTTTTTTAAATAGGATTTGGAATACTATGAGTAACTTTTAAACAAAAGCTATTAGACAGTAAATCCACAGGTTCTCCTTATACAGACTTTCCCCCCTTTTGTTTCGGTTACAACTTAACATGTTCTATACTTCAGCACACACATCAAAACACATTCCCCACTGATCTTTTTTAAGAAATGATTTCTCAGGCTTTGCAGTGTGGCTGTAACATGTAGTGTGTCTTCAGAGCTTGAGTCCTCAGTCATTTCAAACACTTCAGAACTCAGTGAGGAATTAAGTTGCTGGTGAAACTGAAATCTATAGCCGGTATTCAAGTGGTACCAGGATTGGAAGCAGCTTCTACAATATCTGTTCCCTGGATCTCTGTAAGGCTCTCACTCCACAGAGCTCTGTCCTCTCCCATAAGCCCAGCTAAATCAGGCAAGAATTCACAAATCCTCACCTCACTAAGTGCTGCCTCATTCTCTCTCCTTAACTGAGACAGTCACAGTTTAGAGCAGTCAGCTGATAACTAAATGTAAATTCCCTAGGCTCTGTGGTCTCCACAGTAACAAATACTGCCCCCAACTCTCCCTCTAGGTCCATAGAACACACCATGGTGCACGAAACATTATCCCAGTGGAGGGTTTCCCTAGAAAATAAAGCTGGCATAGCACTGCCCTGTATTTACAGTGGTATAGGGGTTGGGACCAGCCCTCACAGCAGACACATCTCTCTCAGTGTTAGTCTATAAGGTGCCACAGGATTCTCTGCTGCTTTTACAGATCCAGACTAACACGGCTACCCCTATGATATCTCTCAGTGCTGCATCTATCAGCCACTGAGTCCACAGGGCTGTCTTCAACATGGAATACATTATAAAGCTGGGTTGACCCAGCTACATCACTCATGGGTATGAAAAATCCACACCTCTGACTGACATAGTTAAGCCAACCTATCCCACAGTGTAGACAGCACTAGGTAAACAGAAGAATTCTTCTGTCAAGCTAGCTACCACCTCTCAGGGAGGTGGATGAACTACAGCAATAGGAGAACCCTTCCGGGTCAGCATAGGTAGGGTCTACACTAAAGGGCTACAGAGGTGCAGCTGCAGCGCTGCAGCTGTGCCGTTGTAGCCTTTCAAGTGTATAAAAGCCCTTCAACTCCTGTATTTATAACCTTCCCCCCTCCCTTGCACTCTAGTTCAGCCCTCAGAGGGTGACTAGGGTGTGACCTGCCAGGTGGGTTGCCCGTAATGTAACAGATGCCCAGAGTATCCAGCTAAAATCTATGTCCCCTCCCCACTGCATCTTTTGCTTCCTGTCAGAGAAATAAAGTCAAAAGCTGCAGTACAAGGAATCAAGTATCAGAGGGGTAGCCGTGTTAGTCTGGTTCTGTAGAAGCAGCAAAGAATCCTGTGGCACCTTATAGACTAACAGACGTTTTGCAGCATGAGCTTTCGTGGGTGAATACCCACTTCTTCGGATGCAAGCAGTGGAAATTTCCAGGGGCAGGTGTGTATATATAAGCAAGCAAGAAACAAGCAAGAGATAACGAGGTTAGATCAATCAGGGAGGATGGGGTCCTGTTGCAGCAGCTGAGGTGTGAAAACCAAGGGAGGAGAAACTGGTTCTGTAATTGGCGAGCCATTCACAGTCTTTGTTTAGTCCTAAACTGATGGTGTTAAATTTGCAAATGAACTGGAGCTCAGCAGTTTCCCTTTGAAGTCTGGTCCTAAAGTTTTTTTGCTGTAGGATTGCCACCTTAAAATCTGCTATTGTGTGGCCAGGGAGGTTGAAGTGTTCTCCTACAGGTTTTTGTATATTGCCATTCCTAATGTCTGATTTGTGTCCATTTATCCTTTTCCTTAGAGATTGTCCAGTTTGGCCGATGTACATAGCAGAGGGGCATTGCTGGCATATGATGGCATATATTACATTGGTGGACGTGCAGGTGAATGAACCGGTGATGGTGTGGCTGATCTGGTTAGGTCCTGTGATGGTGTTGCTGGTGTAGATATGTGGGCAGAGTTGGCATCGAGGTTTGTTGCATGGGTTGGTTCCTGAGCTAGAGTTACTATGGTGCGGCGTGCAGTTGTTGGTGAGAATATGCTTCAGGTTGGCAGGTTGTCTGTGGGCGAGGACTGGCCTGCCACCCAAGGCCTGTGAAAGTGTGGGATCATTGTCCAGGATGGGTTGTAGATCCCTGATGATGCGTTGGAGGGGTTTGAGCTGGGGACTATATGTGATGGCCAGTGGAGTCCTGTTGGTTTCTTTCTTGGGTTTGTCTTGCAGTAGGAGGCTTCTGGGTACACATCTGGCTCTGTTGATCTGTTTCCTTATTTCCTCGTGCGGGTACTGTAGTCTTGAGAATGCTTGGTGGAGATTTTCTAGGTGTTGGTCTCTGTCTGCGGGGTTAGAGCAGATACGGTTGTACCTCAGTGCTTGGCTGTAGACAATGGATCTTGTGGTGTGCCCGGGATGGAAGCTGGAGGCATGAAGGTAGGCATAGCGGTCGGTAGGTTTTCGGTATAGGGTGGTGGTAATGTGACCACCACTTATTTGCACCGTGGTGTCTAGGAAGTGGACCTCCCGTGTAGATAGGTCCAGGCTGAGGTTGATGGAGGGGTGGAAGCTGTTGAAATCATGGTGGAATTTTTCCAGAGTCTCCTTCCCATGGGTCCA
>ML127971.1:0-13397 GCA_003846335.1 Cuora mccordi | reverse complement strand
GGGGAAATGGGTGTGTTCAGGGGAAGCTGAGTGTGGTGTTTGCTGTTTCAGAGGGAGCTTCCCCAGAGGGGTCTCAGTTGGATTATGATAACATGGAGGAGCCTGCCTTGAACGATGTCCCCCAGACTCCAGACAGTCGAGGTGAACAGTGAATCTCCCTCCAGAAACCACATTACCCCTTGGCTATTGCTGCTCCACCCCCTTCATTCCCTAGTCTGCCCTTTGATCCTGAGCTCAGGGCTGGGAAGAATTAACCCAGACTAGCCTGGCTGGAGCCAGGGAGATGCATTCCACAATTAACAGCTCCCATCATGCCCTTAAAGAGCCATGTCTTTGTTAGTTTTATGTTTCCTGTTTGCTTCCCTGCCAATAGCCTCCTTTGATTTTCTCTGTGCAGTCTGGCAGGATAACATCAAACAGCTAAACTGGGGTGTATGTGGCATTCATAAGAAATAGTACACATAATTCCCTCGTTTGCCACACCTGGCATGTAGCTTATTTCTCTATTCAGTGGAAAGCCTCTTCTCATTTCCATTAATTCACATCTTTATTTCAGAGGTCCCTGCCCTGCCTGGAGATGAACCAGGGGATGGTTATGATGATGCCAGAGAAATTTCTGACCCTGAAGATGACCCTGGTTCTGGACCAAGTGCCCAGGAAGTCACTGGGGTCCATAGGGGAAATGTCAGGAACTGGGATTCACAGACAGGTGAGTGGTGTGTGGACAGCTCACCTGGAAGAGCCTTTAATGGCCAGTAGAGGTCACTATCACTGCACTGAAATACAGTTATTGGTAAACTCCCAGCTGTATCCCCAACCTGACCTCTACTAAACAGAGTTAAATGGACTTAAATCAAGAAATAAAGAAGATTTCCTATTAAGGTCCATGATCCTACAAATACTAGATCCCATCTGTCACTTTACTCACATGAATAGTCTTGCTGACTTCAGTGGAATTGTCCAAATCATCAAAGTTACAAGAGTCCATTGGCAGGATCGGGGCCAAAGTGCCTTTCCCCAAACAAGTGCCCTGGGTGGTAATGGGAAGAGCAGGTCCCTGGAGTGCGGTTAGTTAGTGGCCTGGCATCAGGTTTGAAATCACTCTCTTCAATATGTAAATGTCCCCGTTAGCATAGGATCAGAGCTGGAGCCAATGGCTGAGCTGCCACTTTGTACCTCAGGAGAAACTGGGTTGGGATGCAATGTGCATTTGTTTGGACTTGATGGGAATAATATGTGAACCAGCATTGTGTGGGCAGGTGAGATCTGTGATGTCCAGGCAAGGCCATGGGCTAGGTTCCCCACCCTGCTCCAACCACCAAGTCTCTGCTAACGTGTGGTCCCTTAGGGAATATATCAGCTGTCAGAAGTTACAGCAGCTCCCAGTGGCCTATCAGGGAGTTGTCTGCACACTGCCATCCCCACACTTCTGCACCAGGGAGGTCTCAGCACAGAGAGAATCTGCTCCCACATATTTTCTTTGAAGAACAGAGAGAGATAATGGACTAAACTTGTCAGAGGCCCACTCAGGGAAACTGTGGGCGGGGGCTGATTCACAGTCCATACTGTATGTTGCCCATCCATTATGTGAGTTCACATGGGTAGAGAATGGATACATTGACTGTAATGTGACCTCCTTGCTATTTTCAGGCTGGAGTCTGCATTCACGAAGAAGTGAAGGGGCCTCTGGGTCTGAGAGTGACGTCCTGTCCCCACCTCCTCATGACCCAGGTTATGATGATGTTGATGATGGCATCTCTGGGACATCAATATAAGAATGCCTTGGTTCAGATCAAATATCCCATGAGGATGTAAATGCTGTATGGTTAGACTCTTCCTGTTCCAAATGCTCATTGGGCCACGGGGGTATTGGAGACAATCCTTGCCTGGGAACTACTTCAATTAGCTTTTTTTATTTCAATTTTGTTTAAATGCAAGAAATAAGTGTGACTGAGACAGGGGCTGTGCTTTCCCCTCTAAGTTCCCATTGATCAGACAGTCTGGAACTTCCCTGCTTTTTTGTTCCTAACATTTCTTCATTGTGAATTTTTGCTTTTTCTTATTAAACTCTTTTTGAAAATCTGTTCCAGGCCTGATGTTTCTCTCATGAAGTGTGTTGGGTGGCTCTGTGTTGACCAGCAGGGAGAGAAATGGAGACTGATGTGATGGGTTTGGTCACAGAGACTCCCTTGCGACTGTCACCTGATGTGCTGAGATTACCTCTGAGCCCATTTTCCCTGCCAGCTCGGGACTCCAGAACCCTGCCTTGTTGAGCCAGACACTCTAGTCTGCTACAACACAGACCCAGGTTTGGTCCATGCCTCCAAAGCTACAGACTTTAACCAAAACCAGCTCATTAAGTCTCCTATATCCAGCACCCAGCTCCCAATGAGATCTAAACCCCAAATAAATCATATTTACTCTTTATGAAGCTTATACAGGGTAAACTCATAAATTGTTCACCCTCTATATCACTGATAGAGATATGCACAGCTGTTTGCTGCCCCAGGTATTAATCACTTACTCTGGGTTCAATAATAAACAAAAGTGATTTTATTAAGAATAAAATGTAGGATTTAAGCTGTTTCAAGTAATAACAGACAGAACAAAGTAAGTTACCAAGCAAAATAAATAAAAAACACACAAGTCTAAGCCTAATATATTAAGAAACTGATTATAGGTAAAATCTTACCCTCAGAGTTGTTCTAAAAACTTCTTTCACAGACTAGACTCCTTCCTCGTCTGGCCCCAATCCTTTCCCCTGGTACAGTCCTTGTTAGTTCCAGCAGAATCTTAGGTGGAAAACGGGTGTTCTCATTACTGGCAGATTCCTTTGTTCTGTTCCACCTCCTTTTATAGCTTTGGCACAAGGTAGTAATATTTTGTCTCTCTGGGTCTCCACCCCTCCTCCTATATTGAAAAGCACCAGGTTTAAGATGGATTCCAGTACCAGGTGACGTGTCCTGTGAGACCCCAGCCTCCATTCTTACTTGGCTGGCTCATACGAATACAGGAAGGCTTGCAGGTAAATGAACCATTTATAACCAGTTGTCCTAATCAAGGGGAGCCATCAAGATTCTAGACTATCATTAATGGCTCACACTTTGCACAGATACAATAAGACCTCAGAGTTATACTTCATATTTTTAGCTTCAGATACAATGATGATACATGCACACAAAGAAGATGAATATATTCAGTAGGCCATAAGCTTTGTAATGATACCTTACAAGAGACCTTTTGTATAAAGCATATTCCAGTTACATTACATTAAAACTCTTAAGCATATTTCCACATAACATTATGGAGTGCAACGTAACAACTGAATCACCCAAAAGTAATAATGTTAAAATGTCACTTCTCAGGTATCGCTGGCTATGGGATGGGGCACTGCACTGAGAGTGAATGTTCTATCAGGGATGTGGTAACAGTGAGAAACCCAGAAACAAAATATTCCTAACACCAGAGAGGGTCCTAACCACCAATCCAGACTCCAGACTTTCCTCTGAAATCCAGGAGGATAAATGAGAGGTTATTTACAGGTACCATAATGAGCGCGCGCACACACACACACACACACTTAGATAGTGACAAGAGTCCCCTAATCTCTTCTCTGCCCTTCAAATTCTGATACTATGCCTGTCACTGTGGCATCAGAGCATCATATAGAGATGCAGGAAGTGACATGATTTTCTTTCATCACATGTGGGTCATGCTCCATCCTTCCCCCTGGGGAAAAAGTGCATATGGATTCTTATGGAGGGTTATGGGGGTTTATTTTCAGTTTTATTTTATGACATGCTGTGAGCTTATGCTACTGAAGGCAGATTTAAGAAGCTCACTTTCAAGAGGGTTCAGGTGGTTTTGTGATCCTGTGGGAGAAACAATTGCAACTAGCTGTTCTGGTTCTCTTTCTAAAGAGATCTCTTTAGTTCAACCAAAACTGTGGGCTTGATGTAGGAATTACTGCGTGAAATCTGTGTTATTCAGGAGGTCAGACTAGATGATCAGAATGGTCCCTTCTAAGCTTTGAAAGGCAAATATGAATCCCTGTTGTGAGATAACAAAGCCAGATCTACAACACCCCTCCACCAAAGTAGTCAGATAATTGTATCAGTGTCACTAATGAAAGAGCAAGCAAATGGAGATTAAAACAGCACTACTGGGTTTTGGTTACAGTATGATCGTGTCCATTCCCTGAGTGTAACAGAAAGGGGCTGTACTGGAAACAAAAACATACAGAAGTAAATAAGCATCCTGGCCGAGTTCTACAATTTCTAGCAACTGAACTATATAGGTACTCCTACAGCCCCATCATTGTAATATCTCAGCCTCTCCCAGACATTCATCAATTTACCCCCACATCATCCCTGTGAGTTATGTAAGTATCATTGTCCCCAGTGTACAGGTGGGGAGCTGAGGCACAGAGAGGTTAATAATTTAGCCATAGATGACGCTTCGGGATAACCCAGGCCAGTAAGGGGTTCAGTCAATATCTGCCTTGCAACCCTGGGTGCCTTAAATGCTGTGTTGCTGTGGCTCTCTATTGGCTGAGACCATTAATGTCTTGCTATGGAAGAGCACAGAGCCATCCTCACTCAAATGACCCATTGTTAGGCACATGCTCAAGAAGCCATGACTTCAAGCTCTCATTTCCCAGCCTTTACTGTCTATGTTCTGAGTAATTTCATTGAGCAGGTTAGGGGGAAACTACTCTGATGTCACCTGAGGTCTCCTGCTGTACCTGAGTTAATTTGGTCAGGACAAATCCTGGGCATGGCACGGAAACTGCTCTGATTTCATGAGTTGATGATCTCCTAGCCATGCTGGCTCTCTTACATCTGTCATCAACTTCTGACATCCTTGACATTCAGGGGAGGGAGGGCATTTGCAATCTCTGAGATCCCCGTGGTTTTCCCCAGGAAGTCCTTCTTTTATTTCTCCTCGGAGGCCTTAGAGAGTTGTCAGGGTCACACACTGGAGCGCCAGGGAGGAGCCACTTTGGAGTTTTCTCCTTTCTTACTAATTGCTTTTCATAGAAAATTAAGCTTCCCTATTTGGGAGGTTAGAGTTTAATCTCACTGTTCAATCTGATCCACTTGTCACCAGCCAAGCTCTGGGCCCACAAATCCCTAGATTAAGATGGAATAAAAGTTTCCCATCTAGGATTCTGCCCCTTTGAACCACTGGTGGTGTTTTGTCCTTCTGTCTTTCTTCCCTTTGCTCCCTCCCTCCTCTCTCTTCTTCTTTCCTTTCTTTTTTCCCTTCTCCCTGCTTCCTTCCCTCCAAGGCAATAGGTTCAGGGCCTGAGTAAGTCAATATTAGCTTTCACAGCCACTGTTGAGTACCCAGTATCTTCCCCCTGTTCTGCTGGCTGGGCAGTGTAATGCCCTCCAGTACAGCACCCCTCTAGCCTGTGCTGCTGTTGGAGAGCGAAGAGGAGGGAGAGGGGCAGAGACTCTGAACATGCACTGTTCAGTGTCCATCATTTAGAGCAAGTTAGTGGCATTTAGTGTTTCCTTAGTAGCTTCACCTTTCTGTCCAAGAAAGGGCAAAAATGGAGGGCAAATCTCCCCCAAATAAGACATGATTTCCTAACACAACCCCCTTGCGCCCCTTGCACTGGGTCTGGACAGCACATTCCCTGCAGGGGGTTCTCCAGAGCCATCCCCACTGTGTTTGGAAATATCCCAGCAATAAGGTTCCCAGTCCTTCCTTTGTAGGTGACTGTTCCTCAGGCTGAGAGTCTCTGAGCTGGGCCAGCCCCTGTAAGGTGCTGAGCACCCACAACCCCTGTGATGGGATCCCCGGGGTGAAGCCTGAGACTGTGGGACTGCTGTGGGCTCTTAACTCTCCAAACTGGGCTGTCTCTCACAATGCTTTGCTAGTGATGAGCAGCAAATCCCTCCAGGTGCTGTTATCACTCAGCATGACAGTATGTGGAGCCCCACACCCAGCTAGATTGCATGAGTGCTCCCAGAGCCACTCATGAATCACACAGAGAAAGGCACCAGTCAATTCCCCCAGTTCCCAGCACTGTGCCTCAGGAAGATAAGCAGTGCAAGTTTATTAATTGGTTTACCACTTCATCAATGGAAAGTGGATATACACCAGCCTTTGCAAACCTGAGCAGATTTACCAAACACTTCAGGCAAACCCACTAGTAAAGTTAAACAGTTAAACAAGTTAATTGATTACAAAAGACAGCTGTTAAGTGATTATAAGTAATAGGCAAAAATTCAGAGTGGTTACCAAAATAAAATAAAATAAAATAAAATAAAATTTAAATAAATAAAAGCACACAGTCTAAACTCTCAACCCTATTAGATTCGGTAACATCTAGATTAAGCACTTTTTCTCACCCCACTGGATATTGCAGTTCACAGTACACAGGTTTCACCATGGAAACCTGGGCCAGTCCCCTCTCTTGGGGCCTTCAGTCTTCTGAGTGTCCTTCTGAGTGTCCCCCACCTATACTGAGTGCAGTGTAGGTGGGGGAAGGAGAAAGGTCAAGCATGTGGCCGCTGTGTTCTGTTTTATACCCTTAGGCTTTGGCTACACTTGCATTTCAAAGCGCTGCTGTGGGGAATAACGGACAGCGCTGGGAGCGCGGCTCCCAGCGCTGGGGCTTTGACTACACTGGCGCTTTGTAGCGCCACAATTTGCAGCGCTGCAGAGGGTGTGTTTTCACACCCTGCTGCAGCGCTGCAAATTTGTAAGTGTAGCCAAGCCCTCAGTCCATGTGCTTGGAGAATACAGGTTCGGGCATGTCTGGTGGGCATTGCTGAGTCACAAGGTGAAGCAATATCCAGTGTGTCTCTCTCCTGTGAGTGAGTCATTCAGTTGTAACTCCTCTGCTGAACAATGGCTGGTGATGTCTGTTCAGCACACACTGGGGCATTGCTTACCTCCCTTGTCATTGTCTCTGGAGAGTTAGCATCTGGGCACTTCCCAAACCCACAGCATATTTTAGTGAAAACCATACAACACAATTCTTATAATTGTATATGCATATGCACCTATTTAGATGGAAGAATGGCTTTCAGGAAATCATAACCTTTCCCCTGAGACAACACATAGCATGTTTTATATGCAATATCACAATTATATGTAAATGAGGAATATGGGGGTTACAGAAAGCTCCCTCAGGGTATAGAATGTCATGAACCTCATTGAAATCAATGGGTTCCAAGAAGGCCCAGCACCTCATACGACTGGGACCTTCTGAATCTTAGGCAGGGAATAGATTCCCAGGGAAAGTCTGGACTCCTGGGTTCTAGTTGATCTCCAGTCTGTGGAGAGGGGATTGCGGCATGTTGTCACAACTTTATCCTAATGGTAAGTTCAATTGTAAGTTGTGAAAGTTCATAAAATGTCACAATAACCTGTAACAATAAATGTTGACATGAAAGGAATGAAAGGGAGGCAAAAGACTAGATGAGTTCAAAGAAGAAAGCCTATTGATTTAACCCATAGGCTACATTAAAATCATTCCTGGTAAACAAGAGAAGTGTGGGACCGGAAATCAATGGACCAAAATTGATGTATTGAAAAGTAGACCTAATTGGTGGACAAAATAATGAGGGGATGGGCTATTCCACCCATCATTCCCTTTTGGGGTCCTCAGAAAAAGAGACTTTGGTGGTGGTAACAGTGGGGAATTAGGGAAAGCTGGCTAACTAAAAACCAGGAGAACAGGAAGGAGTGAGATTCAGCATAATGGCTGCCACCCCCACCACCTTCTGGGACCCTGGGATCCACTGTCACACTGTTGTGATTTAATCGTGCTAATCCCTGTGCAGGCTATAAAAAAGTATATAGCAACTCATTGATATTTTGACTGCCACACATGTAATATTGGCACTCACAGAACTCTCCCCGGCTGCTTTCTCAGCCGTACTATAATCTGGTGACAAATCCCTTTTAGTTGTCTCTCTTCAGAACCCCATCCACTTAGTGCATCTCCACAATACATTTTGCAGAGACCCTCTTCTCAGGCTGCCCCACATTAATGAGACATCACCATAGGCTAGAGGTACAGTAATGGCTCTTCATCCTTGACCATATTGTAACAATGCTAAAGAGCTGAACAATTAAAGGGAAGGAAAGATTTCCTTCCTTTTTCACTCCTGCCCAACAGTTTCTACCTGCACCCTGGAGGTGCTCCTGGAGAGAAAGGGGAGAGGAAAATTAAAGGATTTTCTGTATGTCCTTCAAGAGGGGAGGCTAAACTTTGGAACCTACAGTTATGTATTTATTTTGCATGTATAATTGTGTGTGTGTTGGAAATCTTTATCATCTATGTAGAAAACTATTTAAAATCAATGTTATATATATCCCAGAGCTTATCTCAATTAGAGAACTGAAGGATGTTGAAAAGGTAAGGTTGTGTCAGCAGCATAAATTGCAGTAAATGATGAAGGGCTGCATGGTAGTGGGAAACTGTTTGGACCCTTTATGTGTTCATTTCTCATTTTTGGAGTTTATGTTAATGAGCAACTTTTCTGATATTTAGTGATGTTTTATGTATGCAGGTGCCTGTCTGCTCAGATAGATAGATAGATAGATAGATAGAGTAACTGTATAAATGTTGAGTAAAATTGTCAATAAAACAGGGGCAGTTACAATGGAAATGCTTAAATCATATTAATTAAAGCTGTCATTAGTGTTCAAACTAGAATTTATTCCAGAATAAATACGTTGACTATCAAACTGAAGGTATTCAATAATTTTACTAAATAATTTAAAAAAATGTATATAGAGAAAAATAATAAACATCAAAAGTACGGAAATGATGCCATCATTTAGTTGGTGATGGTCCTCCTTTGAGCAGGGGATTGGCCAAGGTGACCTCCTGAGGTCTCTGCCAACCCTCATGTATGATTCTAAGTACTCCTGTAGCTAAAGGTTAATTCGCATTTAAAATATGCATGTCTATATTCCTATTAGACAATCCAATCACAAGCTGAACCTTTTACCTTCACCCTCACCTGTCCACAAGCACAACCGTTCATTTTTTTCAGTTGAATATAATTTTTATCATCATTTCAAACTCTTGTTTCACACACATCTCCCTAATACAGGTACCATAACGATAAATGTGTTTTCCATAAACAGTGAAACAAAATAATGAATGTTGCACAAATATACCCTAACTACAGCATGTTAGTCTTTCACTTCTGTGTAGTAACAACAACTATGCACTATCCTTTTCACAGGAATCCTTGTTCTAAAACTGCGTTTCTATGATGTACTAAAGTTAGTAGACAAAGTGTTGCAGAAATTCATTATGCTGTAAGAAACCAGTTGGTGAAGAATTGGCAGGGTGGCCAGATGAACAGTAAAAGTGATACCAGTCTTGCAATAGTTCCAACACTTGTTTGTGGATTGACCTGGTTCAAAGAGACTTTGGATCAGACGCTGACGTTATAGGTGTTTCTCTGTGCCAAACAGCTAAACCTTCACCCATCACTAGCTACAGCCGTTAAGCCAGACAAAGGCATCAGGGCCAACTGGGAAAGCGTAAGAGTGACCATAACAGCCAGCTACATGTAGCCAAAGCCCAGCCTGCAACTAATGCCTTTGGATTTCATGATGGAGAATAAGAAGAATTTTTTTTGCTGCCACAAAAATGTATTTTGTGTACATTAGTTACCACAAAGGGTTGTCTCCCTGAGTCTTTTGGATTAGCTGAAACCATAGCCTGTTATTGAGGAAGGATCACTTATTAGGCTCCATTGCTTTCCAGGTAGGATTCCTTATAATAACAAAGCGCTAGATGCAGTGATGAGCTGCCAAAATCTTAACAACCGGTTCCCTATAAAAAGTTCTGATTAAGGGGGGGGGAGCGGGGGAGGAACCAGGGGAGACATCCTCGTGGGGTTGGAGGCCCCTGCAGGGCTTGGGCCAGTCAGGGCCGGCTCCAGACCCCAGCGCGCCAAGCGCGCGCATGGGGCGGCATTTTGCCGGCAGGGCGGCAGGCGCGTCCGGTGGACCTTCCGCAGTCATGCCTGCGGGAGGTCCAATGGAGCCGCAGGACGACCGGACCTCCCACAGGCATGACTGCGGCGGGTGCGCTGGTCCCGCGGCTCGTGTGGACCTCCCGCAGGCATGACTGCGGAAGCTCCACCGTAGGCGCGGGACCAGCGGCACGTCTGTGGAAGATACCGCGGAGGCGCGGGACCGGCGCCCGGCAGTGCGAGCGGCGCGGCGCACCGCCCTTCTTGGGGCAGCGGAATTCGTAGAGCCGCCCCTGGGGCCAATTGCCCCACTTGCCCCTTCCCCTCCCCTCTGGCCAGCCCTGGAGCTTGCAGCAGCCCCCCCTTGCTGGGCCATTCAAAAAGTGGCAGCAGGATGACTCCAGAGCTCAGCTGAGCTGCCCAGCTGGTGCCGGCGGCTGGCCACGCTGCAGCTGGGGGGAAGTGGGGGAAGGGCCAGGGGAGCCTCAGCCTCCCCAGCTAGGAATCCTGGGAGCAACAGGATGGTCCGGCCCACGGACCAGAGTTCTTTGCCCACCCCCTGGCCCTTTAACAACCAGTTCTCCATGGAGGTCTAATTTTAACAACCGTTTCTTGAGAACCTGTGGGAACCTGCTCCAGCTCACCACTGGCTAGATGGACCCTAGAGGTGTTAACAAAGGAAGAGGTGCATTATCCCTATGTCTAACACTTAGAACTGTAGCTATAGCTGATACCTGCATCTGAACACCCTGGACTTTAGGTAGTTGGCCAATTGAAGCCAGATCAGGAGCTGCATTTTGCAGTTGGTCTCTAACTCTAGAGTGGCACAAAACCAACCCCTGAGCCCAATACCTGTGAGCTTTGGGCATCCATAGGCTCTGAAACCATTTCTAGCTCATTTCAGGGCCGCCCAGAGGATACAGGGGGTCTGGGGTCTTCGGCGGCGGGGGGCTCCCACTTCGGCGGTAATTCGGCGGCGGAGGGTCCTTCCGCTCCGGGACCTGCCGCCGAAGTGCCCTGAAGACCTGAAGACCTGTGGCAGGGGCCCGGCCTCCGAATGACCTCCGAAGTGGGATCCAGCACTTTGGCGGCTGGTCCCGCTTTGGAGGTAATTCACCGGCGGGGGGTCCTTCCGCCCTGGAGAGGAAGGACCCTGCACCACCAAAGACGCAGAGCCGAAGAAGCTCCAGGGGCCCGGGCCCCACGAGAGTTTTCCGGGGCCCCTGGAACGAGTGAAGGACCCCACTCCGGGGGCCTCGAAAAACTCTCGTGGGTGCCCTTGCAGGGCCCAGGGCCTGGGGCAAATTGCCCCACTTGTCCCCTCCCCCGGGCGGCCCTGGCTCATTTTCTGAAATAGCCTACATTTCAAATGGACTGGGTCCCCTTGAAGCTAGAAAGTGCTCTAGTCTATAGCTGCTACCGAGAGTGAGGGTACTGGGGTGGGGGGAGACACCCCGGAGTCCCAGGAGGCATGCAGCCAGGAGCTCTTCTCAAGCCAGGAGGAAGGTAGCTAGTCGCAGCAGCCGGTACTTGGTGAAGGACAAGCAGAGGAGCGGGTTACCAGTAAGCGGCCGGTAAGCGGCTTTTATTTTCAGGATGGAAATGTTTCGGGAGAGGAGGGGGGGTTAGGGCTGCAAGCATGCATGCCTAGATGTGGAATAGCCCATTGATGTGGTCTATCACATTGCGGTAATCGGCCTCGGTAATCTCTTCAAAAGTTTCAGCCAGAGCGTGGGCAATGCGCTTGCGCAAGTTTATAGGGAGAGCCACTGTGGTCCTTGTTCCAGTCAGGCTAACGCGTCCGCGCCACTGTGCCGCGAGGGGTGGGGGGACCATTGCTGCACAGAGGCAAGCTGCATAGGGGCCAGGGTGGAATCCGCATTGCTGTAGAAGAGTCTCCTGCTCTTCCCAAGTGACCCGCAGCAGCGAGATATCTTCCAGGATTAACTCCTGTGGAAAATGTTGGGAGAGTGTTCAGTGCAGACTGTTTGCTGTCCCCAACGCACAGAAACCCCTACACAGCCCTGAAGTAATCAGTCCCCCTTACTCACCATTTTGTGGCTCCTGTGGGTTATGTGCGCTCTGTTTGGTATGGGAAAAGTATGCTAAAGTGAAGACTGTAAACTCCTTCACTGTGTGGGAATAACTGTCTGGATGAGATTATAAACAATGCTGTCTCTGTTAACTGTTGCCATTTTTGCCTTTCAAAAAGTATCCTTGACTACTGGACTGCCCGTATCATCGACTGCTCAAAGGCTACAAAACCTCA
Organism: Cuora mccordi; assembly: GCA_003846335.1. NCBI lineage: Eukaryota > Metazoa > Chordata > Testudines > Geoemydidae > Cuora > Cuora mccordi. The sequence continues at coordinate 1,169 of ML127971.1, read as the reverse complement.
GGAAGAAGCCGCGAAAAAGCAAAGAAGACATGCTGAAAGCAGTTATGGATCAGTCTGCCAGAGAGAGTAAGAAAGAGCAGGACTGGAGGAAAAAACTCCAGGACTGGAGGGAAAGGGAAAGCAGGATTCGCCAGAGAAATGCAGCGGCTAAGAAGAAAAGCACAAAGCAGCTGATAAGCATCCTGGCGCGTCAAGCAGACTCTATCCAGTCACTTGTAGCCATGCAGGCAGAGCACTACCGTGCCCCCACTCCCCCCCATCCCAAAGCTCTTTCCCTTGTGCCCCAGTGTCAGCTCCAAACCCCCTTCCCCAGCATCCAGGTTCTTACCACCACCAGCTGCCCCCAACACCCTGTACGTTCACCAACCAGCCCTGAGAACTACGACCCTTACCCTCTGCACTCAACCCCCATCACCATGCAGTATAGGCATCCTGAAGTGCAGCACTCATTGCACAGCACACCAGACAGGACATATTCAAACCTGTGACTGTACAGTTCACCACCCCACTCCCCTGCCTTTTTAGGTTCCCAAAATGTTGTGTGTCTGTCAATAAAGTTATTTTCTTTTCAATAAATGAATTATTGGCTTTGAAAACAGTCTTTATTATTGCAGAAATTGAAAGATACCGTAGCCCAGGAAAGAAACAGGCACTGCAAATCATTTTAGGAAAAACAGATTCCTATTAACGTTATAACCACTGCACTTCACTCCCGTGCAAGGCATCAAACATTACTGTTGGTTTTCAGCCTCAAATTCCTCCCTCAAGGCATCCCTAATCCTTGTAGCCCTTTGCTGGGCCTCTCTAGTAGCCCTGCTCTCTGGCTGTGCAAATTCAGCCTCCAAGTGTTAAACCTCGGCAGTCCATGCCTGACTGAATGTTTCACCCTTCCCTTCACAAATATTACGGAGGGTACAGCACGCGGATATAACCGCAGGGACGCTGCTTTCCCCCAAGTCTAGCTTCCCATACAGAGATCGCCAGCATCCCTTTAAACGGCCAAAAGCACACTCCACAGTCATTCGGCACCGGCTCAGCCTGTAGTTGAACCGGTACCTGCTCCTGTCAAGCTTCCCTGTATACATTTTCATGAGCTGTCATAGGTCTCACCCCCACTTAGAGCTGTTGGGTTCCAAAATGGGGACCTGCATGGACTCCCCTAAACTAAA
>ML127970.1:9198-25202 GCA_003846335.1 Cuora mccordi | reverse complement strand
ATATGTAAATACAGAAAAACACAAACATTATCTCCCCACATGTCTTTATAGGGCTTGGCTACACTTACAAGTTGCAGCGCTGGGAGTTACAGCGCTAGTCATGCAGCTGTGTACGGCCAGCGCTGGAGTGTGGCCACACTGACAGCTACCAGCGCTGCAGTGTGGCCACACTTGCAGCACTTTCCAGCGCTGTATTGAGAGGTGCATTGTGGGCAGCTATCCCACAGAGCACCTCGTCCCATTTTGGCGCTGAGTATTGTGGGAAGGGGACGGAAGTGTGCGGGTCATTCCGCTTCCTGTTTGCCAGCGCCCCGTGGTGCATCGCTTCACATCCCAGCATTCACTCTTTCCGGCAGCGTTTGGCGCCATTGTGAGTGTTTTACTCTCTGTGTGAATCGTGATTTCTGTGGCAAATGGAGCCCGAGCTGCTGAGGACTTTGCTGATGAGTGTCGCCAGCACAACACGTTTGGCAGTCGAGCTATTCCTTCAACTCCAAAGTGACAGTGAGGAGTCTGACGATGATATCGATATCGATTCTCCTGCCGCGTGTGACACCAAAGTGCTTGTGGCATTCACGGAAATGCTCAGCACTGTTGAACGCCGCTTTTGGGCTCGGGAAACAAGCACTGACTGGTGGGATCACATCGTCATGGAAGTCTGGGATGACGAGCAGTGGCTGCAGAACTTTCGTATGAGAAAAGCCACTTCCATGGGACTGTGTGCTGAGCTCGCCCCCACTCTGCGGCGCAAGGACACAAGATTGAGAGCTGCCCTGACGGTGGAAAAGCGGGTGGCTATTGCAATCTGGAAGCTGGCAACTCCAGACAGTTACCGGTCGGTCGGGAACCAGTTTGGTGTGGGAAAGTCGACCGTGGGAATCGTTTTGATGCAAGTTTGCAAGGCAATTAATCGCATTCTGCTAAGAAAGACCGTGACTCTGGGGAACGTGCAGGACATTGTGGATGGCTTTGCACAAATGGGTTTCCCTAACTGTGGAGGGGCGATAGATGGGACGCATATTCCTATTCTGGCCCCCCCCCACCTGGCATCAGAGTACGTTAATCGTAAGGGGTATTTCTCTATGGTTCTCCAGGCGCTTGTGGATCACCGCGGGCGTTTCATTGACATTTACACAGGCTGGCCTGGAAAGGTGCATGATGCACGCATCTTTCGGAACAGTGGCCTGTTCAGGAAGATGCAGGCAGGGACTTTTTTCCCAGACAGGAAGATCACAGTACGGGATGTCGAAATGCCCACTGTGATCCTTGGAGACCCCGCGTACCCGTTACTGCCTTGGCTCATGAAACCCTATACAGGGAAGCTTGACAGGAGCAAGGACCAGTTCAACTACAGGCTGAGCCGGTGCCGAATGACTGTGGAGTGTGCTTTTGGGCGTTTAAAAGCCCGTTGGAGATGTCTGTATGGGAAGCTAGACTTGGGGGAAAGCAGCATCCCCGCGGTTATATGCGCTTGCTGTACCCTCCATAATATTTGTGAAGGGAAGGGTGAAACATTCAGTCAGGCATGGACCACCGAGGTTCAAGTCCTGGAGGCTGAATATGCACAGCCAGAGAGCAGGGCTAATAGAGAGGCCCAGCACAGGGCTACAAGGATTAGGGATGCCTTGAGGGAAGAATTTGAGGCTGAAAGCCAACAGTAATGTTTGCTGCCTTGCATGGGAGTGAATTGCACTGCTTACACTGTTATTCTATTATCTCTAATAATAATATGATTTGCAGTGTCTCTTTCTTTACTGGGCTAAGGTATCTTTGACTATCTGCTATAATAAAGACTGTTTTCAAAGCCAAGAATTGTTTTATTGAAAAGAAAAAAACTTCCTTGACAGACAGACAGACACACAACATTTCATGAACACAAGAAGGCAGGGGTGTGGGTTGGTGAACTGTACAGTCACAAGTTTGCATATGTCCTGTCTGGAGTGCTGTTTAATGAATCCTGCACTTCAGGGTGCATATACTGCATGGTGATGGGGGTTGAGTGCAGAGGGTAAGGGTGGTGGTAGGTATCAGGGCTGGTTGGTGAACGTACAGGTATTGGAGGCAGCTGGTGGTGGTAAGAACCTGAATGCTGGGGAAAGGCGGTTTGAGCTGACATTGGGGCACAAGGCAAAAAGCTTTGGGACGGGGGGGGCTGTGGGGCAGCACGGTAGTGCTCTGCTTGCATGGCAACGAGTGACTCTATAGAGTCCGCTTGGCGCGACAGGATGTCTAGCAGCCGGTTTGTGCTTTTCCTCTTGGCCACTGCATTTCTCTTGCGGACCCTGCTTTCCTTTTCTCTCCACTCCTTCAATTCTTTACTCTCTCGAGCAGATGATGAAGAACAGTTTTCAGCATGTCCTCTTTGCTCTTTCGGGGATTTTTTCTCAAATTTTGAAGCCTCTGTGATGTTGAACATCTGGGCAGTCCAGTAGTCAAGGTCACTGTAGAAACACAGAAATGACAACATTTAACACGGGCAGCATTGTATCCACTATCTCCAGACATGAATTGTTACACTGAGGGAGTTCTCACTTTAGCATTCTTTTCCCACACGCATAAGACAACAGAAGCCACGAAATGGTGAGTGAGGGGTGCTTATAGAGGGAGAAGTGGGGCTTGAGTGATAGAGGGGAGCTGGTTGCTTCGGGTAATCTGGAGTGCTAGAGGGGTTGAGTGAAGATGCAGCTGCAGGGGTGATCTTATCTCCCTATCTCTTCACTGAAGAGTCTCCCAACATTTTTCACAGGAGTTAATCCTGGAAGATGTCTCCCTGCTGCGAGTCACTAGGGAACAGCGGGAGGCTCTTTTAGAGCAATGTGGATTCCGCCCGGGACCCTATGCGGCTTGCCTGTGTTCAGAAATGGTCCCCCCACCACTGGCAGCACAGTGGCGCGGACGCGTCACCATCACTGGGACAAGGGACACAGTGGCTCTGCCTATAAACCTGCGCAGGCATATTGCCCACGCTCTGGATGAAACTTTTGCTGAGATAACTGAAGCAGATTACCGCGACGTGATAGACCACATCAACGGGCTATTCCACATCTAGAGGCTGGCAGGCATGCACCCATAACCCCCCTTCCTCTCCAGAAACATTTCCACCCAGAAAATAAAAGCCGCTTACCGTTAACCCGCTCCTCTGCTTGTCCTTCTGCAACTGCTGGCTGCTGCGATTGGGTACTTTCCTCCTGGCTTGAGAAGAGCTCCTGGCTGCATGCCCACTCTGGGGTGTCTTCCCCCATCCCAGTAGCTTCACTCGCGGTTTCCTCCCCCACCCCCACCGCCGCCTCCGCCTCCTCCTCCTGTCCCCCAGCCTGCTCAGAAGTGTCCATCGTTATCCTGGGATTGGCAGTGGGGTCACCCCCAAGTATCTCGTCCATCTCCCTGTAAAAACGGCAGGTCGTGGGGGCAGCTCCGGATCGGCGATTCCCCTCGCGGGCTTTGTAATAGGCACTCCGCAGCTCTTTAACTTTCACCCTGCATTGTAGCGCGTCCCGATCATGGCCCCTATCCAGCATGGCCCTTGATATCTGCTCAAAGATATCGTAATTCCTACGGCCGGAGCGCAGCTGTGCCTGCACAGCTTCCTCCCCCCAAACACTAATGAGATCCTGCAATTCGCCAGTGCTCCATGCTGGGGCTCGTTTGCCGCGTGGAGGCATGGTCACCTGTAATGATTAACTGATTGCACTCCACACCTGGCTGCAGCAAACAGGAAGGAGATTTTTAAAATTCCCGGGGCATTTAAAGGGCGGGTCACCTGAGGCAAGAGCAGTAGAGTGCAAACTGATGAGCAGAGTGGCTGAACAGGAATTCTGGGATACCTCCTTATTCCCTGGAGGACAATTAAAGCGCTGGTGAGTGTCCACACCTGCTGAGCAGCGCTGGATCACCAGCGCTGCATTCCTTAGACCCCTGCCGGGATGGGTTTTCGGCCAGCGCTGCAACCAGGGAGTTGCAGCGCTGGTTGTGCCCTGCAAGTGTGGACGGGGTGTAATTGCAGCGCTGGAAAGCCTCTCCCAGCGCTGCAACTTGTAAGTGTAGCCAAGCCCTTAGTATCTGACTGGAAGAGGCCTCCCTGAGCCAAACCAAATCTACTCTGTTGTTCTTTAGATTTCAAAGACTGTCACAATATCTCCAGATTAGTGACTGAAGGAGACACTGTGGTTGTTCCGCTCAACACATCAGAGGTGACGGTGGCGAAATGGAACTCCACCCATTCCAGTTGGGAGTTGGTTCTTCTTATCAACAATGGAAAGTCTCCTCTTTTGAACAGCAAGTTCACAGATCGGTTCACTGTATTCCATGGGGATTTCATAGTGAAGAACATGAGCAGAGAGGCACAAGGAGTTTACAGGGTTAGACTATCCCTGTCTGGGAAGTGTGTGGCTCTTATCAAGCTGACAGTGCAGGGTAAGTTCCACACTGATCCCCTGATAACCCCAAGTGACTCTAGGGCAGTGGTCCCCAGACTTTTTTGATTGCACCCCGCCCCCCCCCCCCACACCTGATCCAAGCTCTCTCTCTCCTCCCCCAGGGTGGAGGGGTGAGTGGGGCAGAATGGGGGAGGAGCCATGGACTAGGTAAAGGGGGCACAAAGTTTGGGGCACACTGCCCTAGAGCCCTAACTTCATGTGTCACATTAGTGACTGTGAGGCACTTTGCCGACGAAGAGCTGTGAATGCCATGGATTAGCAGTGGGTATGAGGGTTTGCTTCGATGGAGTAATGGACCCACTAGCATGTGCTAGCAAACGACAAATCACCAGCTGCACCAAACTCCCACCCCTGGGATGGGGCAGAATGTCGTGCATTTCCAAGGCCTCCTGAGGGCCGTGGCTAAGAGCAGTGATCAGTTGAGGGGCTGCACTGTATTGAGAATAGCTGCCTGCTGTATGGACACTCCTGGAAGATGCCTTGTGGCAACTGAGGGAGTCTGCAGCACTTCCCTTTCCTGCAAGGTGCTTTAAATCCTCACCCTGACCGCCTCTGTCTTCCAGCTCCTACGGCACCTCCATCGGTTATACCTGGGAACCAAGCTCCTGCAGCACGTAAGCACTTATTCTTTTCCTAAAGCTCATCTCTAGCGTTGTACACACTGGTGCTTCTGTCAGTGAAATTTGTCAGTTGCGGGGGTGTTTTTCACACCCTTGACAAAAAAAAATCACTAGTGTAGACACAGCCTTCATTACCCTGGTATAGTGGCCCATCAGGGCATATGAGTGACAGAGGTTTGGGACTGCAGCCAGCGGAAGGTAGGGAAAGAGGGGTTGGGGAGCTCAGGTTAGGGCTAGTGGAAATGGACTGACATTGGGAAGGGGAACCTGGTGGCAGGTAGCAGGTGTGCCTGTCAGTCCAACATTCTTCCCTGCTGTGTGCCAACCTTAGGATCAGTGTGGGGGAGGGGGGACCCCTTCCATTGTATGTGTGCTGAGATCTGGAGATTCCAGCTGTGGCGTCTGACCCTTATCCCTGCCTCCCGCATGTAAGCCAGGACCTGGAGCAGTTCTTCCTCTCTGGATGCGGTGCTGAGTATCAGTAGGCGCACTGGGAGCATGCAGCAAGAACACACCACTGACACTGGGGCAGGGCGCTGAGGATGGGTGTGCTTGATGCCCATCACAGGGTCTCCACCACCGGGGAGAGGGAGACGGGAACACCCAGGGAGCAGTTAGTCTCTGAGCTGTTGTTTCAGGCTGTATTCTCCTCCCTAGGATGTTCTCATTCAGCTGAGTGTGTCACATTGAGATCAGCCCCTTCTCCCCATCCCATCTCTATCCTTCCTAATATGTCCCCTCTTTCAGCATCATCCTGTGCTGGGGATCTGGATAGAGGAAAGCTGTTGGTGATTAATCTAATACAGTACAGGAACTCCTCACTTAACGCTGTAGTTATGTTCCTGAAAAATGCGACCTTATGCAAAACGATGTTAAGCAAATCCAATTTCCCCATAAGAATTAATGTAAATGGGGGAACTTAGGGGAGTGGGGAGCTGATGGGAGGGGGGGGTGGCTGCTGGTCCACCCTGGTTCCAGGCCCCCACCAGCTAGCTCCAACGGGCTGTTCTTTCTGAAAGCAGTGGACAAAGCAGGCGGCTGCTAAACAACTATAAGAGCATTGCACAACTTTAAATGAGCACGTTCCGTAATTGATCAGCAACGTAACAGCATTAACCGGGATGACTAAGTGAGGAGTTACTGTATTATGATGGAGCGCCAGCTCTGCTACATTTAAGAGTGAGAAGACTTTGCTGTTTAAAGGAAGATTCCTCTTAGTGCTCTAAAATCCACAGGCATACCTGGATTGTCTTAAAATTTAGTGTGCCTCATGGAGGTGCAAGGCAGAGTTAGTGATCCAAATTTGAAGTCATTTTGGAGTCGCAGGCAGTCTTACAAAGACACACAGGATTTTTTTGTAAATCCTTCCAGGCATGCTCACTGCTCTCACTTTTGCACAGCTCCTGTCAGCAAGGCCCTCATGGCCCATCTTTCAACAAATAATTACCCGGGTGGATATTGATCTGCTCTAGTCTCAAACTGCTCATTTTACAGTGTGTGTGGAACTTTTCTGCTGCAGGATGTTACAAGCAACTAACTTGGATTCGAAGGTGGTCTTATTTGAAGGGCAATGACATCAGCTAAATTTAAGTGTTGTTCATCCTCTGACTCAAGCCAAGGCTAATTATTAGCTAACTGAAAATCCAGCAGGAACTCCTCCCTGTCCCCATAATGTTGCACAATAAGATTCATTATGGAGACATGTTAACCCACATGAATACTGGTATTTTGCAGCCTTCCAACCAAATGAAGGCAGAGGTGGCTGTGTACACACCTGTTCTCCAAATGGTTTAACCTGACTCCTGTTCTGTTTGGCTTGATTTCAGATCCAGCTTTGTGGGCTCTATTACTCATTCCGATTATTGTTGCAATAATAATAATTGTTGCTGTACAAAGATTTTGTCTGAGAAAAGATGGATCAAGGGCCAGTGTATCCTCTACTCTTCCTTCAGGAAAAGAGGAAGGACTCCAAATCAGAACAGAAGAATGTAAAAATTAGGGGTAAACAGTTGGACCGTGGGCCAAAGCCAGACGCTTTTGAATGGACTGCAAGCTATTTATTTATTTATTATATTTATTTTCTCTGGAGTCTGGACCGTGACTATATTTTGACCAATTATTTTTTGTCAAGGTCCAAATTTATTGATTACCCTGGTAAAGAGATTGTGCTACTATCGCGTCTATCCATACATCCCACAGCACACACTTTTCTGGATAGTGAGGGAGGAGAAAAGGATTGGGGGTAGTGCTGAGGGGGTTTGTAGCAGAGTGGACCCTGCTCCTGCTGTGAGGGGTTTAAAAGCAGCCTGGCAGGGCTTGAGAGCTGCTGCTCCTCTCAAGGCTGGGCTGATTGGGGGAAGTGGCTGCAGCTGGGGGCCACGCCCCAAACTGAGCCAAGGGCCTTATAAGAAGGCCAGGGATGCCAGAAGCACAGACAGTCTCTCTCTGAAGGCAGAGAGAGAAGGGCCTGGCTGCAGGGAGCTTGAGCCTGGATACCTGAGTGAAGCAGGGCTGGGGAAAGGCTGAGGAGCTGGGGAGCTCCAGCCTGGAAAGCCCCAGGCTGCGGCATAGCAGTGGGCCAACAGGTACTGGGGGTTGCAGAGGGCAGCCCAGGGGTAGGCCAAGGCAGCAGGTCCAAACCCTCCTTGCCAGTGATGAATGGCTGATCCTGCAGTCTGCCCCAGGGCGTGGGGCTAGACAATGACTGGCAGTAGCCAATACTGAGGCAAGGTGGGGATAGAGGTTGGGGGTTCCCTGAGGAGGGGAGACTCAGAGAAAGGGGTTACTGCCAGGGGCAGCACCCCATGTGAAAGGGCACCAGGTCCAGGGAGGGACACAGGGGCCAGAGGACAGGCGGATCACCGGCCTGCAGGGGGCACTCCAGCGCTGGAACAGAGCTAATTCCCGGAGTCACCAGCAGGAGGCACCGCAGGGGTGAGTCTGACCCGTCTACAGGGTTAATTATTCAGCATTGCTTTCTAGGTTTAATTCACTTTTCATTGTAGCTTTGCCACTCTACTTTCAGATCTAAAGAATTTCTACTTGTTTCATGATGAAAACATCAATTTACTCTTAGTACAGTAGAACTGATCAGTCAACCAAACATTTGGAACCAGAAGTACACAATCAGGCAGCAACAGAGACCAAAAAACCCAATACTGGTGTTAAACCACTAAAAAAAAAAGGGGAGGGGGAATTTAACAAGGTAAGGAAACTGTTTCTGTGCTTGTTTCCTTTACATTATGATGGTTAAAAGCAGCATTTTTCTTCTACATAGTATAGTTTCAAAGCTGTATTAAGTCAGTGTTTGAAAGAACAACCATAACACTGTTCAGAATTACGAACAACCTCCATTCCCAAGGTGTTCGTTACTCTGAGGCTCTACTGTACTACCAGTTTCTTCAGAGTGTCTGTGTGTGTGTGTGTGTCTGTGTGTGTGTGAGAGAGAGAGGGAGGGAGGAAGAGAGAGAACTTTGTGGTTGGGCAGAGGTCAAACGAGTGTGCTGGAGTTGTCTTATCAGAAGCTAGGATTTGTATTATGTCACAGGAGAGTCACTTGTGACTTAGTGGTCAGGTAGATGAACTGAAAATGAGCTCCCACTGCAGTGCTCATGAGGGTCAACACAAACTTTGGATGTAAAAATGGGGAAATATACAATTGCAGTAGGGAGATATTGGCTCTGAATATGGTGTTGGACCACCTATCTCCACTTCTGGTATCCACACTAAAATGATGCTGGAAAAATTAGAGGGGGTTCAGGGAAGAATCACATGCACCTGAGGTGTGGAAAACCTCTCTTATAAGAGCTCAGGCTATTTAGCCTGTTGAAGATAAGACTAAGCAGCTTGCTTGTTGTCTAAAAGTGTTTACAATGGGTATTAAGCTGCAGACAGAGAGAATGAGAAGCAATGGCTGGGAGTTAACTAAATAACTTCAAACTGGAAGTGAGGTGCAATTTTTTTTTTTTTTAAACAGTGAGGGCAATTAGCCATTGGAACAACTTCCCAAGGGATGTGGTGGATTCTCTGTCACCTGGGGGTCTGTACATCAGATTAGATGCCTTTCCAAAAGATGCACTTTACTGTAACCAGATATTCTTGGGCTTGATCTAGCAATTAGTGTTCAGTTCATTTACTTGACCCTTCACTGACAAGCATGAGTGAAAGTCTCTAGTCTGTGTTATGCAAGAGGTAAGACTGGACCAGTGATTCTCCAATGTGGCCACCATACGTTTTGGAGTCATGGAGCCCCTTCCTCCAGCTCCCAGCTGTGGGCACCAGCTCCGCTCCCTAAAGCGGGCGCAGCCCAAGCCTGAGGTGGGGCTACTGGTGTTTCATTAGAGCAGGCATTGGCAACCTTTCAGAAGTGCTGTGCCAAGTCTTCATTTATTCACTCTAATTTAAGGTTTCACATGCCAGTAATACATTTCAACCTTTTTAGGTCTCTTTCTATAATAACTAAATTATTGTTGTATGTAAAGTAAATAAGGTTTTAAATGTTTAAGAAGCTTCATTTAAAACTAAATTAAAATGCAGAGCCCCCAGACTGGTGGCCAGGAATGTGAGTGCCAGTGAAAAATCAGCTTGTGTGCTGCCTTTGTCACACGTGCCATATGTTGCCTACCCTTGCATTAGAGTGTAATAGGGCTGCTGCCTCTGGCTGGGGGAGGGAACCAGCCCTCTGTCCCTACCCCCTTTGCCTTGATTGACATAGGATACTGGCAGGTCACTGATTGGCCAGAGACAATTTGTCAAACTTTTTTTAAAAATGGAGATAGTAATAACTCACTTGTGGTATTAACACATTCTTTACGTTGAAGAGATTATTCACATGATACTTCCAAATAATCATGTCACTAACCCAGCCCTAGCATAACATTAAGTGTCAAAGCAGCAGCCACTGTGAATTTGCTCTGGCCAATTTTCACAGCCCAAGCAAAAACGTGTTTGAGAACCAGCATGCGATTAGTCTGAGCAAGAGTGTTGTCAAGTTTAAAGATAAACAACAGTAAAACTTCTGGAAGCTTTATAGAGTGAGCTTTGCAAAATTAAGCTGCAACTTGTGGTCAAAAGACACCCACAACCAGACAATATTTTATTCTGACTCCTATATGGTAAAATAGGTCATGCCCACGGGTATGGCTTATTAAGACCACCTTTGGTTAAGAGACGCTGCAGCCAAAGAACTGATTCAAATGTGGTTTTGATAAGCTAGGCCTTCAGGCATAGGTCATCAAAATAACCTTACCCACAATCAAGACAACTTACCTCTAAATGGGCTATTATCTAAAAGACTAAGGAAAACCACAGTTGAGACAATAACTTATTTCTATATAGCCCATCTCCTTGTGCATAACTTATAAAACAAAACAATTGGCTATAAAAAATAAGCATAAATTACACAGCCAAAGTGACAACGCTAATCACATTAAAGATTTGGCCTAACCTGCTTGGTTGACCTGCTTCAAACATGGCGGGCAAATGAGATTACGTGTGTAGGTGTGTGTGTCTCTAAGAAGTTATTCTCTTTGATCGATCTGACCCACACCCCCTGAACCAAGGAAACCTGAACTCCACTGACTATCTGCACCTGGCTAGTGCAAAGAGCAGTTGACTAGAAGGTAACATCTCCTTGGTAAGGTTTTAAGATTGTCACGGAGTGTGGGGGAGTCAGGCCCTGCACCCCCTGTCTCCCTGCTGATTCACCAGGACTCTCAGCCAGCCAGTAAAGCAGAAGGTTTATTTAGACGACAGGAACACAGGTCTTGCAGGCACAGATAACCGGATCTCCCCAGATAGGTCCATCTTGGGGGGCCTCCCAGGCCCCCTCGGGGATCAGAGTCCAGTCCCCCTGCCTACCCTCTGTTCTCCACCCAACTTCCAACTGCCCATCCACCTCCGGCCCCTCCTCTTTCCTCATCCCCTTTCCTTTGTCTCCCCACTGGCCAGAGGTGTCATCTCCCTTCCCCCAGGTCTAGCTCATGTTACAGTTTGAATACCTGCTCTGACTATCTGCTTCCTACCTAAAATTCCTGGCTCTCCCCTCCCCCACATAGATAGTCCCTGCTCCATCACAAAGATAAAATAGTCTGGCTGCATGCAGAATAAGGTAATGGAGTAAAAAAAAAAGTCTGGGTTGCTCAAGCTGTTTTGATCTCAAGTTGTGCTGACACTATAGTATTAAGAATGGTAGCGGTGGGATAATCTGATCTCAGATTATATTAATGCTGAAGTATTAAATAGTAGTAAAAGTTTAGTATTAGTGTTAATTTATAGTATCTTTGTACTTATGGTCATTCAGGGCAGGAATTAAACTTGCAAAGCTATTACTTATTAACTATTAATCTTAGATGTACTCATGCCTGTTATCAGTAAAAGCTGCCAATGTTAAGGACATACTCTTATAGTAATAAGTAGCTAATGTATAACATTACCTGTACTTGTGCTTGTTTGCAATATAAATGTCATTTATATTCATCCTTATTCAATGCTGGTCTTTAATTTCTTTTCCTATTCTGTCTGTGTTGCATTTATAGCCGTAAGTCATTAAAAGCCTATCTTGAGGAATAATCAGTTTTAATTTCTTTATACGAACACCACTTAACCTCATTGCTACTTCCCACCACCCAGCACAGATGTAATCACCCAGAGCCCAATTTGGGCCCTAATGTGTGTCCCCTTCTTCCTATATCTCTGCACACTGGACTACATGATAACTGCCTAGTGGCATTAAAATCTATGACTGGCTGAATGCCTTTGATATCAATCAAGAGAAGCTGCTCATAGGGTAGGAGGCTCCTGTGAGATCTGAAAACATGTGGACATCCTACTGCTGGAAGGGCAGGGGAAGAGGAGAGGCCCAGCAACCCTGCCACAGAATTAGGCATTTCCTCAGGATTACTGGTACCTTCACTGAAGAACATTACATGCATTCATTTATTTTATTGGGGGGTAAGGGAGCATGACTGTTAGTCATTTAAGATTTTCCCCTTTATACACTTAAGCAACCAAATAAAATACTGTAAACTGCAGAATTATGCAACTCTGGTCCCTATAGCTGCTGCCCCATTCTATAGTCCTTGGTCCCATTTACTCTTTTCCTGCTAACTCCATTGGACTGGTCTGTAGGATGAGCTCATGGGCAATACTGGGCCAACTGGGCTTGCCTGAAGAACAGCTGGAGCTCTGCAAGGTATCTGCAACCTAGCTCCATTCACAGGGCCTACAGCTGGCCAGCACAGCCCATTAACTACATTGGAGGTTTGCTCTTCCTGCTTATTTCCTCTCCAGTTAGCTTTTCTTGATAGCAGGGTAACAATGTAATGCAGTGAGTGACATCTGGTCTGTACTGCCTCCGCCCTCATCATTCTGCTGCAATGCTGTAAAACTCCACTAGGTGTCAGCACTACATTCCCTCTGGTTAACCAAGGCCAGAATTAGCTTGTTTTATATAACTTCATCTGAAGAGTCCAATGGCTTTACAACACTAATGACTTATTCCTATTTTCACTTAAACAGAACCAAGTTGAGATGTCTGGATAACGTGAGCATGCTTACATCCATTTCCCAGAGAGGGAAATGGAGGTAGAAACAGTAACCAACCCCCTGCCATCTTCACATTGTTACTGCAATAACAGACATTGGAGTAGAACTGGATATCCTGACTCATCCTCTACTTTAAGCATTGTACAACTCCCCAAACCTGAGCTGGGCATAAAGTATGTGCTCCAATGCCCAACCCAGAAACCAGAACAAAGCCCAAGTCCTCACTCTCACTGTGGAGACCCATATGTCATTTAAATCACCTGAAGTGAAACAGCAACTCTTCCACACTGCCAATCAAGCAACCACTTTAGCAGAAGTCAAATCATTTTAAATTTGCTCTCCCTTATCTTTCCCCAGGGGAAAAGGAAGATATAAATACTGCTCCTTCCAGCTTGTCTTCCCCATGTCATCTCACGGAAAACTCAATTTGAGTGATTCCCCCTCCAGACAGTTAAATGTAGTGAAAAAAGGGACTGAGTGGGGATATCTGGGCCACTAATAAGACAGAAAAAGGTACAGCTGCAGGAGTCCTCCCCTTCCTCCAAAAAATGCCAAATCCATGGTTTTAATGCCCCCCCATTTCAAATCTTTGAGATCTGGACCCATCTTCCTTTAATTTTAGTGGAAGATAAGTGCACACAAGGGCCCTGATCTCAGCTAGATCATCTAGGCCAGTGATTCTCAAGTGCTGCCACCAGAGACTTCACATGCAGTCACCACAACTTTTGGGATGCCAGAGCCCCGTCCCTAGTGAGCCTGGGGGTGTTTCATTGAGCATAGCAAGGCTGCTGGTGCTTCTGGATGTGGGACAGAATGAGCCCTCTCTCCCTGCCTGCCTTCTCTTGATTCATAAGGGGCACTAGCTGCAGGGCCCTGATTAGCCAGACTGCCCTGTTTCCCTGTTCACTTCCATTGGAAGATAGCAATGTCACTCACCAAGGGCACCATGTCTCTAAGCTAATCAGTTTGCATGGGGAGGAGCCAGCCAGGAGCCAGTGACTGTTACACAATGGACAATTCTGCTCTGTTGTTGCTTCATCACACAGCATGAGAGGAAGAAGCAGGAAGATGCTGGCAGGGAGAGAGGCTACATCTCTCTGCTGAGCCCCATAAGCAGCTCTAAGGCTGGCTGGCACAGCAGTGTCTGTAGGGGTCCAACAGGGAGAGTACACAGGCTGTTACTGCTGCAGCACAACGCACAGAGCATCCTGGTGTACAGCCACCAGCAGTCTCCCCAAAGGGTCCAGTTGGGAGGAACCCACTGGCAAGGGCAGCCCCCACCACAAGAGTTGCTTCACATTGTATATCCCTTGTAGCATGCACACAACACTTTTTTTGCTTAAAAAAAGCAGCACAGAAAGTGACCAGCTTACACTGAATGCAGTAAAAATAAAATTGAGTTTCTAGCCCTAGTGGATGCAGAGGATACAAAATGTGACCTCATTCCAGCCAAAAGGTTCAGAAACCAAACAGCAAAGAGTGCCTCTTACATCAGGGTTTGGGCAGGGCCAGTGCAAGAATGTTTCGCGCCCTAGGCAAAACTTCCTCGTTGTGCCCTCCCTCGACCCCGAGCCCCTGCCCTGAGGCGCCCCCCCCAGAAGCTCCACCCCAGCTCACCCCTGCCCTGCCTCCTCCCCAAGCACACATCGCTGCTTCACTTCTTCTGCCTCCCAGGCTTGCAGTCCTCATGGCTGCTGGCAGGGGGTGGGGTGGGGGGGCGGGACAAGAGCGAGCAGGAGAGATTCACATCCCCCCCCCCCTTCAGTGGTGGAGGTACTGAAAGCACGCTGACAAAACTGTAACCAGGAGTGTTAAAGCAACCAGAAAACACACAATTCCAGCTCACACCACATGGGTGCAGCACAGCTCTGGATTCTCAAGGATCATGAAATGCCAGCGTCGTTCCCACAGGACAGGTTGTTGGTGATGGCTAATGGCAGTCTAATAGCTAGCTGTCACCTTCAGCCCCCAGCTAAAACCTCTCCAGCGCATCATCAAGGATCTACAACCTATCCTGAAGGACCATCACTCACTCTCACAGATCTTAGGAGACAGCCCCCCAACCTGAAGCAAAATACTCGCCAGCAACTACACACCACACAACAAAAACACCAACCCAGGAACCTATCTCTGCAACAAACCCCATCGCTAACTCTGTCCACACATCTATTGAAGAGACACCATCATAGGAACTAACCACATCAGCCATGCCATCAGGGGCTCGTTCACCTGCACGTCTACCAATGTGATATATGCTTTCATGTGCCAGCACTGGCCTCTGCCATGTACATTGGCCAAACTGGACAGTCTCTACACAAAAGAATAAATGGACACAAATCAGACATCAAGAATTATAACATTCAAAAAACAGTAGGAGAACACTTCAACCTCCCTGGTCACTCAACAACAGACTTAAAAGTGGCAATTCTTCAACAACAACAACAACAAAAAAGACTCCAACAAGAAGCTGCAGAACTGAAATTAATCTGTAAACTGGACACCATCAAATTAGGCCCGAATAAAGACTGGGAGTGGCTGGGTCACTACAAGAACTTAAAAAAAAACCCCACTAATTTCCCCATGCTAATTTGCCCCTACTGTTACTCACACCTTCTTGGTAACTGTTTGAAATGAGCCACCCTGATTACCACTACAAAAGTGATTTTTTCATCCTGTTGATAACAGCCCACTTTAATTGAATTGTCTCCACTCCCCACTTGGCAAGGCAACTCCCATCTTTTCACATACTGCTATTTATATCTTCCTACTATAAGCTTTTAAAGAACAGCAAGTGAACCTTGCCCCCTTCCAAACCCCCTTGCGAAACTCCCTGTTAGTGCTGAGAGCAGTTGCAAGAGCCAACAAGTTTCAGAGTGTAGCCATGTTGTCTGTATCAGCAAAAACAAGGAGGAGTCCTTGTGGCACATTAGAGACTAACATTTATCTGGGCATAAGCTTTTGTGGACTAAAATCCAAAGAAGTGAGCTGTAGCCCACAAAACGCTTATGCCCAGATAAGTTTGTTAAGTCTATAAGGTGCCACAAGATCCAACTGTAAACCTTGTATATAATAGAAACCTCTTCAAGCCAGGGGCTGCTGCAGCACCCCCAGAGCCCCTAGTTCCAGCACCTCTGCCCAGGCAGCTCCCCCAGCCTGACACACACCCACCCCCTGCATCTGCCCCACCCCAGATCGCCTCAGCCCAGAGCTGAACCCATCGGCAGCTCGGTCACAAGCTGAGTGGGGAATCAGCACCCCCAGAAATTAGCCTGGGACCAGCGTGATCTGCCTCCACCCCCCCACCATGTACTCGGAGTGAGTCGGTTTCTCCGTCACCAACATGTCAACCCCCCACCTCCTCCCCGCGCCCTTGTTTCTTCTCTTCCAGCTCCCTCCACCCCCC
>RQSS01106334.1:0-29283 GCA_003846335.1 Cuora mccordi | reverse complement strand
TTGTAATCACGCCTGGCAGGAAGGAGATCCCTATGTGCATTGCCTTGGGAGCAGGGGTATCTGGGGGACACTGGGGGCTATCTACCCAGAGCTCAGGAGCAATCTGCTCAGGGATGATGCAGTAGAAAAGAGCTGGGTGCTGCTTTCCTCACTTTTCTCCTTATCCCCTTTCAGTCTCTCCTCTTTCCCTTTCTTCCTCCTCCCGCACCCTCTGGCAGGGAGACATGGTCACTTCCCTGCTCCCAGGAGTGCTCACTCTCCCGTAGCTGGATTGGCCCCTGCGAGTGCTAAGCTGAGGGTCTCGCAGCTCTTGGGTGGAGTCGGGACAGCGATGGAGCCCCTGCCTCAGGTGCAGTGTGAGAAACTGCTGTGTGTAGGAATTTGCTACTTATGGTGCACTGAGCATGCTCACATGAATTGAGCATGCTTAGTAAATCTGCTGAAGCCACTTCCCTTCACTCTGCCCTTACTCAGAATCAGATTCTGCAGATAGCTATTTACAGGGTGTCATAAACATGTAGCTACAGGTAGCATAAAATACCCTGTAAAGGGTTAAAAATCTCAGATAACCTGGTTGGCACATGACCAAAAGGACCAATAAGGGAAGAAAATACTTTCAAATCTGTAGGGGAAGGTTTTTGTTTTCGTGTTCCTTTGTTCTCCCCGGGTCAGCGAGGAACCAGGGCATGGAAAATACATCTCCCTAAGCACATGGCATAGAAAAACCTTAGAGTTCTGTCCATAGGCAGGTCCTTGCATAGCTTGCTGAGGCTGTGGCTACACTTAGCACTTCAAAGCGCTGCCACAGCAGCGCTTTGAAGCGCTAAGTGTAGTCAAAGCGCCAGAGCTGGGAGAGAGCTCTCCCAGCGCTGTCCGTACTCCACCTCCCTGTGGGGAATAACGGACAGCGCTGGGAGCCGCGCTCCCAGCGCTGTGGCTTTGACCACACTGGCGCTTTGCAGCGCCGCAATTTGCAGTGCTGGAGAGGGTGTGTTTTCACACCCTGCTGCAGCGCTGCAAATTTGTAAGTGTAGCCAAGCCCTGAGTCACAAGGTGTATCTGCCTTTTCTCAGCGGGTCGATTGTGTAGCTGATGGTCGTTAATGGGCCATCAAGCAGGCTAGGCAGAACTGACACCAACTTGTCTTGGGTGTTCCCCGGAAGCATAGCACAGGTTTGAAATACAGAGAGCCAATATAACGTCAACTACAAAAATGATAGCATAATTATAATCAGCCAATCAGAACCTCTCCATAGACCCCTTACATGACAACCTTTCTACAATATTGGCTGCAAATATAGAACAGTGGTCGCAACGGTGATCTATACAGTTACAGATTATATCAATAACATCACAGGAGGTGACACGGCATCAGCGAGACTGATACTGGAATAGCCTCCAGTTTTGGGGTCCTCATTTGAAAAAGATGTTGTGAAATTGGAGCTGGGGCAGAAAAGAGCCACCAAATGTTCTGAGGGCTGGAGAAAAATGCCTTCTAGTGAGCTATTGAAAGAGCTCAACCTGTTTTAGCTTATCAAAAGAAGATTGAAAGGTGACTTCACTGAAGTCTTGAAGTGCCTTAATGGAGAGAAAAGATTGGGTATTAAAGGGCTCTTAAATCGAGCAGAGAAAGGGCTAACAAGACCCAATGGCTGGAAGGTGAAAAGAGACAAATTCATATTACAACTAAGGCACAAATATTCAACAGCGAGGATGATTCACCACAGGAACAAGCTACCAAGGAAAGTGGTGGATTCTCCATCTCTTGATGCCATTTCATGAAGACTAGATGCCTTTCTGGAATGTGTTTGCCACAAAAGTAGCTATTGTGTCCTACAGGAGGCCTGTGATATGCAGGGGGTCAGATTAGATGCTCTAATGGTCTCTTCTGGCCATGAAGTCGACTAATTTCTGACAAACTGAATGTAGCATTGGGAGCAGCGTCTGATGTTTCCCTGTCTAGCCGGCTTGCTGCCTAGAACGAACGCTCCTTGAGTGGGGTGATCCACAGGGAGTAGCTCAAACCTGCAAAGTGCCTGGCCAGGGGCAGGACATTGGCACAGCAAGGGAGGGTTGTGGCAGTGACATCACAAAGGCCTTTTGCAGGCCCTCAGACTATTGGTCCAAGGTGGTGGGGAGGTGGTGACCTCACAGAGATGCTGACATCAGCCAGGCAGGACAGGGGTGAGGGGCCAGGGAAACCTCAGAGACCCCTGTGGCTTTGCTTCAACAAGTCTCCTTCTCCAGGTCTCTCTCTGAGGACTGAGAGAGTATTCGGGTTCACGGACGTGAGCGCCAGGAGGAACCTCTTTCGAGTTTTCTCCTTCCCTTTTAGTGATTTTACTAGAAAACAGCCGTCCCCGTTTAGAAGGTAAAAGCCTCCTCGAGGTTTGAAACCTGTTCAGTCTGATCCATCTGGTGACAGTTGAATTCTAGGCATGGAAAACACAAGCTGAAGGAGGCAGAATTTTATTGCGCACCTGGGATTTTGTCCCTTAGAATCACTGGGGACATTAGGGTTTGTCCTTTTTATTTCACCTTTTCCTCCATCCCTCCCTCCTTTCTCTTTGTCTCTTGCTTCTTTTTTTCTTTCTCCTGTTCCCCTCCCAACACCAGGAGGGGTGTGTGTGTGTGTGTGTGTGTGTGTGTGTGTGTGTGTGTGTGTGTGTGTGTGTGTGTGTGTGTGGGGCGGGGGAGTGCTCGGCAGCTCCCACTGTTGGAAGTCCACCCAAAAATGTGGGGCTGAAATAGTGCTCGGGCAGTGATCCCCACCAGTGACCTGGGCCATCCTTTGGGTTCTCTGGTGAGAACCCTCAGCCTCCCGCCCTCAGTCTCTACCCTGATTGGCTGAGCAGGGGGTTATTGACAGGGAGGAGACTCAGGTCCTTGTTGTTCTCTTTTAAGACCAAGTAAATAAGTCAGAACCAGTTCTATGTTTGATTAATTTTGCTGCTTCTCTACATTAATGGTCTCTGAGCAGTTCATGATTCTCTCTAACATTGCATTTCTCCTCAGATACTTGCAGAATAATTACTGTGCACTGTTGTTGGTCTGGAGGTCATCTGAGAGCATTTTATTCAGGTCATTCAATGTCTGAAATTCAAGATCCGATGGTTAGTTTGAAAATCAGGGCTCTTGGGTCCTATTCCCAACTCTGCCCCTGCCTGGGCGTGTGACCTAAGACAAGTCAATTCTCCTTTCTCAGCCTTAGCTTCTCCCTCTTTCAAGTAGGGATAATAATGATCTGCTCCTACCTAGCTCAACACACTCACTCTTCCCTAACACACACACTGTCTCTCCCCAGAACCCAAACAGTCTCTACCCCACCACGCACAGTGCAGTTGAAAAGCAGCTGGCAATCTAGTAAGATGCCCATGGAACGGTGGGATAGAGAAACCTGCATCATGTGATGCTGTACCAGCCCGTGAGGCATTGCAAACCCTTCCCAAAACACCCTGCAGCCAGTTGCACAGTGGGATAGTTACCCACAGTGCACTCCTCTCTGTTGCCATCCAAGAACTGCTAGCATGGATGTGCTCTGGTGACACAAGGGGCATAGGGAGGACATTCAATAGCTGTTTTAACTAAACACTTTAACTAAAGCAGCAATGCCGGGGGGTTGGTGGCTCCTTTCTTTCCTCACCCTGGAGTAAACTAATCTTTTTATTCCATTCTTGATGTTTCATGGAATAACAACAGACGACTGAAGAAAGACGTGGACAGGGTGGGTCTCAGGGGAGGGGCAGAGAGGTTCGAGCAGTGGGCAGAGCAGGTCTCGGAGGTGGGGGCAGTGGGCAAGGCAGGTCTCAGGGGAGGGGCAGAGGTGAGAGAAGTGGACAGGGTGGGTCTCCAGGGAGAGGCACAGAGGTGTGGGTGGTGGGCAGGGTGGGTTGTAGGGACGGGTCAGCGAGGTGGCGGTGGCGGCTGGTGGGCAGACCGTGTGGTAGGGGGTGGAGAGGCACGAGCAGCAGGCAGGAAGGCCTTGGGGGAAGAGAGGAGCGAGCGAAAGGTGGCTCAGCCGTCCTCAGCCAAAGAGGAAGAGCGGGGGGTGGGAAGTGGCCAAACAGGAGCAAGGAGGGAGCACAGGTGGGGCCTTAGAGAGAGGAGAAGGGGGGGCAGTGCCATGGTCTGGGCACCAATGGGCCCCCCACTTCTAGGGAGCTTCCAGCGCTCACACCCAGCCTCCCCAAATGCAAGAGCCATGGGCCACCTATTCTCTTCATCTTCACTAACCAAGCCCCTCCCCAAGCTATGTTGTTGGGATAAGCCCTCCTGTTGGCACAGCGCTATCTGCACCGGGGTTAGGCTGATATAACTGCATTGCTTAGGGAGGTAAATTTTTTACACCCCTGAGTAATGTAGTTACACCGATCTAATTTTGTAGTGTAGACCTGTCCAAAGAACCTTGGGAGTAAAACTTCCCCTGCTCCTCTGCTTTACTGAATCCAAACACCAGCAAAGCTTGTCAGGCCCAGATGGGAGTTGGCAGAGAGTCAGGTATGTGCAGACATGATCCCTTCAGCAACTGTAGGCACCATGGCTTAGCTGGCTAAAACCAGTGTTTTGTATACAGGAGATCGTGGGTTCAAGTTCCAGTGGTACCTTACTGAGCTGCTTTTGGGGCACCTGGTATTGGCTACTGTCAGAAGACAAGATTCAGAGCTAGATGGACCTTCGGTCTAGCCTAGTGTGGTTTTTCTTATGGTTTGAATTACACTCACAGGCACTGATGATAGAGTTACTGAAAGTTTGGGAGTTAGGAGCTGATAGGTCAGTGGTCCAGTCCCCTCACAGACGAGGGGGCAGGTCTGAGCTCTCACACCAAATGCTCATTGTGGCTGCCAGAATCTGTGGGCAGCTCATTTAGTTTATGCCGAGGGTTGAGTCCTGTTTTGTGCACTGTGTCTGAGAATGAAAATCTTAAACCGCCCTTTGAAATAACAAAAGCAGCAGGACATGTTATTGTCCCTGCCCCAAAGCAGACAGACCAATAGAGAAATGCCATGAGTCCAGGGTAATACTCCCCTGTGGTTTTACCATTTCCACTTGCTAAACTCCCTCTCAACCTTCTGGGCTCCTAGGACAGGGGACTGAGCCTGAGCCGAGACACGGACACTGCAACTTTACAGCCCAAGCCGCATGACCCTGATTAATCCAAAACGGGCCAGTCGTGGGTGTTTCATTGCACTGGAGATGTAGCCTAATGTTATGTCTACACTGTGATTAAAACACCCAGGGCACCTGTCTCAAAGCACGGCCTGCTGACTCAGAGTTATAGGGCTTGGACTGCAAGACTATAAAATTACAGTGCAGACATATGGACTTGAGCCCAGTCTCTGAGACCCCATGAGGGGTGAGGGTTTCCGAACCCAGGCTTCAGTGTGAACACAAATATCTG
Organism: Cuora mccordi; assembly: GCA_003846335.1. NCBI lineage: Eukaryota > Metazoa > Chordata > Testudines > Geoemydidae > Cuora > Cuora mccordi. Next base: position 23,885 of record RQSS01106334.1, on the reverse strand, counting down.
CACCACAGTTTTTAGCCTCTCAGCTTTAGCTCCATGAGCCCAAGTCAGATGAGCCAGGCCAGCCACGCTGCCATCTTTATCCCAGGAGAGATGGACTCTAAGGGTACGTCTCCATTGCAATGTCAGCCCAGGGGTGGCTCGCTGTGCTCAAAGCAGCACCCTGGAAGCCCCATATTCACTGCTCTCATATAATGATGATACGGTTTGTACAAAGTCTGCCTGGTGAGGTGTCATTTCAAAAGTCTTGGTCTGTTGAACATTAATATTGTGTTGGATTGTGTGTGTAGCATTGGCTGGGAAGTTTTGTTGTGTGTGTGTTACTGAGATGAGGTTGGGAAATGCCCACCACCAGCCTTTCAGGTGTGACAATGGAGGAGCCAGACTCGCTGCTGGCCCATTAAAGGGATCCACATTCCCAAGGACTATCCCAGGAGCCGTGTACAATGCAGACTTCTCCGAGATAGCACAGCGACAATGGACACTGCTTGACTCACATCATAGCAAAGGGACATCCTAGCACGTTGGAAGAAACTATGAAAGGTGGGGTAGAGACATCATGAGTTGGTCTCTCTCCCCGACAACTCAACAGCTGGAAATACACCTGGATGACAAAACTGATTCAGAAATCAGAAGAGAATAATAATAGTATATTCAAACCAGAGTCCCCAAACAGACTAGTAGTGGTTTTTCAGCAGAAAATTTTCAGTTTGGGGAATTTTGTTTTCTGTCAGACTTTGCCAAGGGAAGCAGAGAGAAAATGGTTGAGTTACCTCCTTCAGAACAGCTTGACCTAGACACTAGCCCTGGTTCACTGTTGTGGCCTTGCTCAGGTTGGGGGTATTTTAATTATTTGCGGAGGTCCCAGGGTGTTTGGGGGAGATTATGAGGCTGTTCCCTTTTGAGATAAAAACTAAGAAATGCAGGACTAGAGAAAAACTTTTTTTTAGAAATGTGGGAGTTAGACATTTTATTTGAAGCGGGGGGGGGGGGGTCTGAGTTTATCAGAAGGTTTTTTTTTTGCAGGAAGCAACATTGCTAGAGCTGTCATTGTACCAAAGGGGGAGATGGTTGTCTATAAAGGAGGATGAAGACTAAATGCAGCCGATGAGGAGGGGATTAGAACCCATGCATGCAGAGCACAAAAGATTAGCAGTCCAGCACCTTAACTACTCAGCCACCTCATCTGAGTGATCAAGAAGTGGACAGGAGGAGAAATCTAAGGCCGGCAGAGATAGGGACACTAAGGAGTTTCCCAATACTACTAAGCGTAAGCAGGGGCTGAATGAGCTCCCCCCTCATATCTAGTGAGGAGCTGGGGGAAGACTTCAGGAACAGGCCGTGTTTGCACAGACACCCCTACTCTGCCCAGCTATGCAGCATGAGGGGGCCGCTTCCCCAAAATGACCAGTTTGGGATGGTGGTGGGTTACAAATCACTTTAGCATTGAGTGAAATGAAATGTTATTCTCCTTCCTGTACGAATGAAGGGCAGCAGAACATACCTAGTCCGTCCTGACGGAGGGGTGCGTGCAGGGGTGAGCTGGAGCCGGTTCGCACCGGTTCGCACGAACCGGTTGTTAAATTTAGAAGCGGTTTTAGAACTGCTTGTTAACTGGCTTTCCTGCGAGGGAAGCTTTGACGGGCTCTGGCTGGGAAGGGTGTAATTCCTCCTCCCGGCCGCTAGGGGGCGCCGTGCTGCGCTGCGGGAGGCATGTGAGCTGCCTCCTGGCCCTGTTGCTGCTGCTGCTCCTTGGACCTCTGGCCCTGGGGCTCCTGCTGCTGCCTGGTGGGTGCCCGGCTGCCTCCTGCTGCTCCCAGCCCCACCCCCGTGTGAGTGTCTGCGCCCCTCCCCCGCCCAGAGACCCCTGCCTGCACCCCCCTGCTGCAGCCATCCCCTGAAACCCCACCCCCAGCCCCTGTCTGCACCCCCTGCCTTGCCACCCCCCATTGCACCCTCTGCCCCTGTCTGCACCCCCTGCCCTGCCACCCTCCCCTGCCCCCAGCCCCTGTCTGCACCCCCTGCCCTGCCACCCTCCCCCGCCCAGAGCCCCCTGCCTGCAGCCCCTGCCCACAGCCACCCCCCATTGCACCCCCTGCCCCTGTCTGCACCCCCTGCCCTGCCACCCCCATTTCACCCCCTGCCCCCACACCCGCAGCCCCTGCCTGCAGCCACCTCCTGCTCCCAGCCGCTCTCCCTGTGTGAGTGTCTGCACCACCCCCCACTCTTCCCCTGCCCACAGCTGCCACCTGCCACCCTCCCCCACCCGCAGCCTCTGCCCCCCCCTGCCCCCAGCCAGCCCCTGTCTGCACCCCGGGGCCAGAGTCAGCCCCTGCCATCCATCCTGCCGCACCCCCTGGCCAGAGCCAGCCCCTGCCATCCGTCCTGCCACCCCCCCTTCCATCCTCCCTACCACCCCTCCTGCCACTGCCTGCCCCCTGCCAGCCCCTGTCACCCTCCCCCGCCCACAGCCAGCCCTTGCCACCCCCCTGCCATCCATCCTGCCCACAACCAGCCCCTCCCTGCCCTCCCCCGCCCAGAGCCACTCCCTGCCTGCACCCCCTGCCCACAGCCAGCACCTGCCCAGAGCCAGCCCCTGCCATCCCTCCTGCCCCCTGCCACAACCCCTGCCACCCCCCTTACCTCCTGCCTGCAGTCATCCCCTGCCTGCAGCCCCTGCCACCCCTCCGACCCCTGCCACAGCCCCTTTCCCCACCACAGCCTGTCTACACCACCTGCCCACAGCCAGCTCCTGTTGCAGCCAGCCCGTGTCACACTCCCTGCCTCCAGCTAGCCCTGTCCCACGCCCCTGTCTGCAGCCAGCCCCATGTCCACTGGTGCCCTGCAGTTCTCAGGGCACTAACCCTGCACACCTGCTTCAATGAGGGGGGGCAGGGAGCAGCTGGGACCCACACCTGTGCACACCCTAGCGTGACCAGACAGCAAGTGTGAAAAATCAGGACAGGGTGAGGGGTAATAGGAGCCTATATAAGAAAAAGACCCCAAAATTGAGACTGTCCCTATAAAATTGGGTCATCTGGTCACCCTAGCACACCCCAGGGAGTGGCGGGGACCCACACATGGGAAATGGAGCTCATTTCTAGTTCAGGCCCATCTTTTTAAAAAAAGAACTGTAGGTCGGGTTAACATACATCTGTATTTTCCCAGAGATGTCAGGCTTCTAGGTTCTTAAATCGCTGTCTGGGTGGTAAATTTTAAAAATTCCTCCCGGGAAAATACGGACGTATGGTAACCCTATTGGTACAAAAAATACATACTGTGGCACATCCCTTAAATCAGAACTTTTTATAGGGAGCCAGTTGCTAAGATTTTAGCAGCTCATCACTGGGTGCGTGGGTGAGGAATCGCTTTCATTGGACTGCAGAGAAGTGATTGAGGACGTCACCCTAAACCAGTGGTCCCCAAACATTTCACACTGCGCCCTCGTATCCATGGCTGTGGCCCCTCGGAAGCTGTGATCGAGAACCGGGGCTGGGAGTGGGGCCGTTGCTTGCTGGGGAGAGGGGTGTGGACAGGGGTAAGGGGGTCGAGGCCGGGCTGGGAGCCAGGGGCCCAGGCTGAAGGTGGGGTTGGGGAAGAGCTGGGACAGAGTGGGGCTGAGTGGGGCTCCCTCCCTGCCCTCCATGGGGGCTGGCTCAGGCCCTGAGGTGCCCCCATCAATCTTCCTCTGTGTCCCCCTAGGAGTCACGCCCCACATTTTGGGGACCACTGAACCCTACTCGCTAAGCAGGGGCTAGTGATGCCAAAGCCCAGGGAAAGAGAGAACAAGTGCGGGGGCCCCAGCACCGGAACCATGCCCCCCCCCTTCTGTCTGTGGCTCCGCCCCCTTCCACATCTTCCACCCACGGCCCCATCCACTGTCACCTCTGTTCCACCCCTTCCCCCACTGGCCCCAACCTGTCACTCCTCTACCCCTGCCCCGCTGCGGCCCCGAGACCAGATAAGCTCTGTGCCCCTGCTGCAGCCCCCGGGCCATAGCAGGGAGTGGGAGCTCCTCCAGCCCTGGGGCTGACATGGGGGAGAGTTTCGCAGGGGGGCCCAATTTGGCCAGGGCCCCTAGTCGGGCCCCACTGTCCCCTTGGCGACGCAAGGTTTGGGGAGGCTGAGCCCCCCCGAGCCTCCATTACGAGCCGCCCAGGCTACCTCTGCTCAGTGGGTGGCCAGTCTCCCTGTGTCTCTGCTGTTCGTGCTGGGGAGCCCGGCCGGCCTTAGGGGTGGGGCCCCCGGCAGCCGCCCAGGGCTCCAGGGGGTCAAAGGGCACCGTGTGGCCGTGCAAAGGTGCTCACTGCTCTCCCCTGCCCTAATGCTCCTCCGTGGCCCCATAGAGGCTGGGGGGAGCGAGGAGCAACACTATGTGCCCCATGCGTCCTGGTCACTTTCCCCACCTGGGCTGGGCTGTGAGGGGAGCATCAGAAGCTGCTGCTCTCTGCCTTCCCCTGATGCAGCCCGGCTGAGGAAAGTGACCTGGATGCAGGGAGCTTGGATGATGTCCCTTCTCGCCCCCCTGCCCCTGCTAGGGAAGGCTGCTGTGTGGTGTCTCCATGGCTGCACTTTCAGTGATGCAGGTTTCTCTCTCCCTTTTTTCCATGGGCATCCTACTAGATTGCCAGCTGCTTTTCAACTTCAGTGTGGAGACTGTGTGTGTGTGGGGGGGGGAGACAGTGTGTGTGTCTTGGGGAAGAGTGAGTGTGTTGAGCTAGGTAGGAGTAAATCATTATTATCCCTACTTGAAAGAGGGAGAAGCTACATGTGAGAAAGAAGAATTGACTTGTCTTAGGTCACACGGCCAGTCAGTGGCTGAGTTGGGAATAGGACCCAAGAGCCCTGATTTTCAAACTAACCATCGAATCTTGAATTTCAGACATTGAATGACCTGAATAAAATGCTCTCACATGAGCTACAGACCAACAACAGTGCACAGGAATTATTCAGCAAGTATTTGAGAACTGCAATGTTAGAGAGAATCATGAACTGCTCAGAGACCATTAATGCAGAGAAGCAGCAAAATCCATCAAACACAGAACTGGTTCTGACTTATTTCCTTGGTCTTAAAAGGGACCAACAAGGACCTAAGTCTCCTCCCTGTCAATAAACCCCTGCTCAGCCAATCAGGGTAGAGAGTGAGGACGGGAGGCTGAGGGTTCTCACGAGAGAGTCCAAAGGATGGCCCAGGTCACTGGTGGGATCACTGCCCGAGCACTATTTCAGCCCCACATTTTTGTGTGGACCTCCCACAGTGGGAGCTGCAGAGCACTCCCCTGCAACACACACACACACACACCCCTCCTGGTGTTGGGAGGGGAACAGGAGAAAGGACAAAAGAAGCAAGAGACGAAGAGAAAGGAGGGAGGGAGGAAAAGATGAAACAAAAAGGACAAACCCTAATGTCCCCAGTGATTCTAAGGGACAGAATCCCAGGTGCGCAATCAAATTCTGCCTCCTTAAGCTCGTGTTTTTCATGCCTAGAATTCAACTCTCACCAGATGGATCAGACTGAACAGGTTTCAAACCTCGAGGAGGCTCTTATCTTCTAAACAGGGAAGGCTGTTTTCTGGTAAAATCACTGAAAGGGAAGGAGAAAATTCGAAAGAGGTTCCTCCTGGCACTCACGTCTGTGAACCCGAATACTCTCTCAGTCCTCAGAGAGAGACCTGGAGAAGGAGATTTCCTGAAGCAAAGCCACAGGGGTCTCTGAGGTTTCCCTGGCCCCTCGCCCCTGTCCTGCCTGGCTGATGTCAGCATCTCTCTGTGAGGTCACCACCTCCCCACCACCTTGGACCAATAGTCTGAGGTCCTGCCAAAGGCCTTTGTGATGTCACTGCCACACCCCTCCCTTGCTGGCCTAATGTCCTGCCCCTGGCCAGGCACTTTGGAGGTTTGAGCTACTCCCTGTGGATCACCCCACTCAAGGAGGGTTCGTTCTAGGCAGCAAGCCGGCTAGACAGGGAAACATCAGATGCTGCTCCCAATGCTACACTCAGTTTTTCAGAAATTATGGCCAGAAGAGACCATTAGAGCATCTAATCATAGAATCATAGAATATCAGGGTTGGAAGGGACTTCAGGAGGTCATCTACTCCAACCTACTGCTCAAAGCAGGACCAATCCCCAACTAAATCATACCAGCCAGGGCTTTGTCAAGCCTGACCTTAAAAACCTCTAAGGAAGGAGATTCCATCACCTCCCTAGGTAACCCATTCCAGTGCTTCACCACTCTCTGAGTGAAAAAGTTTTTCCTAATATCCAACCTAAACCTCCCCCACTGCAACTTGAGACCATTACTCCTTGTTCTGTCATCTTCTACCATTGAGAACAGTCTAGATCCATCCTCTTTGGAACCCCCTGTCAGGTAGTTGAAAGCAGCTATCAAATCCCCCCTCAGTCTTCTCTTTGCAGAATAAACAAGCACAGTTCTCTCAGCCTCTCCTCATAAGTCATGTGCTTCAACCCCCTAATCATTTTTTGTTGCCCTCTGCTGGACTCTTTCCAATTTTTCCACATCCTTCTTGTAGTGTGGGGCCCAAAACTGGAGACAGGACTCCAGATGAGGCTTCACCAATGTCTAATAGAGGGGAATGATCACATCCCTAGATCTGCCGGCAATGCCCCTAATTATACAGCCCAAAATGCCGTTAGCCTTCTTGGCAACAAGGGCACACTGTTGACTCATAGCCAGCTTCTCGTCTACTGTAACCTCTTGGTCCTTTTCTGCAGAACTGCTGCCCAGCCATTCGGTCCCTAGTCTATAGCAGTGAATGGGATTTTCCGTCCTAAGTGCAGGACTCTTCATTTGTCCTTGTTGAACCTCATCAGGTTTCTTTTGGCCCAGTCCTCTAATTTGTCTAGGTCCCTCTGTATCCTATCCTTACCCTCCAGCGTATCTATCACTCCTCCCAGTTTAGTGTCATCTGCAAACTTGCTGAGGGTGCAGTCCACGCCATCCTCCAGATCGTTAATGAAGATATTGAACAAAACCGGCCCCAGCACCGACCCTTGGGGCACTCCACTTGATACCGGCTGCCAACTAGACCTGGAGCCGTTGATCACTACCCATTGAGCCCGACGATCTACCCAGGTTTCTATCCACCTTATAGTCCATTCATCCAGCCCATACTTCTTTAACTTACTGGCAAGAATACTGTGGGAGACTGTATCAAAAGCTTTTCTAAAGTCATGGAATAACACATCCACTACTTTCCCCTCATCCACAGAGCCAGTTATCTCCTCGTAGAAGGCAATTAGGTTAGTCAGGCATGACTTGCCCTTGGTGAATCCATGCTGACTGTTCCTGATCACTTTCCTCTCCTCTAAGTGTTTCAGAATTGATTCCTTGAGGACCTGCTCCATGATTTTTCCAGGGACTGAGGTGAGGCTGACTGACCTGTAGTTCCCCGGATCCTCCTTCTTCCCTTTTTTAAAGATGGGCACTACAGTAGACTTTTTCCAGTCATCCAGGGCCTCCCCCAATCGCCATGAGTTTATAAGATAATGGCCAATGGCTCTGCAATCACATCCGCCAACTCTTTTAGCACCCTCGGATGCAGCGCATCCGGCCCCATGGACTTGTGCTCGCCCAGTTTTTCTAAACAGTCCTGAACCACTTCTTTCTCCACAGAGGGCTGGTCACCTTCTCCCCATACTGAGCTGCCCAGTGCAGCAGTCTAGGAGCTGACCTTGTTTTTGAAGACAGAGGCAAAAAAAAAAGCATTGAGTACATTAGCTTTTTCCACATCCTCTTTCCACTAAGTTACCTCCCTCATTCAGGGAGGGGCCCACACTTTCCTTGACTTTCTTCTTGTTGCTAACATACCTGAAGAAACCCTTCTTGTTACTCTTAACATCTCTTGCTAGATGCAACTCCAAGTGTGATTTGGCCTTCCTGATTTCACTCCTGCATGCCCGAGCAATATTTTTATACTCCTCCCTGGTCATTTGTCCAATCTTCCACTTCTTGTAAGCTTCTTTTTTGTGTTTAAGATCAGCAAGGATTTCACGTTAAGCCAAGCTTGTCGCCTGCCATATTTACTATTCTTTCTACACATCGGGATGTTTTTTTCCTGCCACCTCAATAAGGATTCTTTAATCCTTTAGAGGATTGGAACTGATTTCAGTGAAGGCACATGTTTGCTAGGTTTTCATGCATTTGCACAGGAAAACATTGAGTGTTTCCATTCATTTCAGGGATCCCTATTCAGTGGAACTCCTGAACATAATGGAAAAGCAATTATTTTTGTTGAAGGAAGAGGTTTGTAAGGGGGCACTTGGATTTGAACCAAGGGCCACTTGAACTGCAGTCAAACACTCTACCACTGAGCTATACCCCCATGACTGCTATGTAGGTAAGTCAGAGGTCTTAAAGATTTTGAAGGACAGGCCCTGCCTCAGCGATCTCCTGTTCTATTCCCAGACCACAGTGCTTTTAAAAATGGGGTTTGATTAAACTTATAGATCCATGTAAACACCACAGCTTGCACACCCACCCACATAGCTTCCCCCAGTGACATAGCTACCACCTCTCGGGGAGATGGATTAACTACACGGATGGGACAGCTCTCTCCCCTCCGCTTAGAGCATCTTCATTATTTATGAATAGGTGGAAAATAACCTCCTGAATGGACAGTAACCAATTTATCAAATATTGCTGGGTCTGCATTCAATATGGGTACCTGGTCGTATTGGCTGGATTAGTAGGAGCATTGTCGGCAGATCGAGGGAAGTGATTATTCCCTTCTATTCGGCACTGGTGAGGCCACATCTGGATCATCGCATCCAATTTTTGTCCCCTCACTACAGAAACAAATTAGAGAGAGTCTAGGGGAGGGCAACAAAAATGATTAGGGGGCAGGGGACTTACGAGGAGAGGCTGAGGGCAGGGCCGCCCAGAGGGGGGGCAGGGGGGGCAATTTGCCCCAGGCCCTGCAGGGCCCCCATGAGAATACAGGATTCTAGAGTATTGCAACTTTTTTTTATGGAAGGGGCCCCCAAAATTGTTTTGCCCCAGGCCCCCTGAATCCTCTGGGTGGCCCTGTCCACTCCACCCCCTTGACTCATTCTCCTCTCTCTGAGGCCCCACCTGTGCTCTGCCCTCACTCCCATTTGACCACTTCCCACCCCTGCTCTTCCACTGTGGCTGAGGACTGCTGGTCCACCTTCCGCTCGCTCCTCTCCTCCCTGAAGGCCTCCTTGTGCCTCTCCACCCCCTACCCCACGGCCTGCCCACCGTCCCACCTCTCTGCCCCTCCCCTGAGACCCGCCCTGCCCACCGCCCCCACCTCTCTGCCCCTCCCCTGACCTGCCCTATCCACCACCCCCACCTCTCTGCCCCTCCTCTGAGACCTGCCCTTCCCACCGCCCCCACCTCTCTGCCCCTCCCCTGAGACCTGCCCTGTCCACCTCTTTTCTCGATCGTCTGTTGTTATTCCTTGAAACATCAAGGATGGAATAAAAAGCTGAGTTTACTCCAGGGTGAGGAAAGAAAGGAGCCACCAACCCCCTGACAAATCTCAGTGCCCCAGAGAAAACCTGCCCCCTGCTATTGCAATCACTGCTGTGCTGGGGATATGACAGGAAAGGGACTATCTGAATGATCAAGGCAGGAAATGGACAACAATCTACAGCAACGTCATTGACCACAAACACACTCTAACCATGCTCCAGCCAGAAGGGAAATGAACAAGAATTCTTGCAGTTCAGCCATGGACACACTTACACAATGGCACAGCAGTGTGTGTGTTGTGGAAGCTGGTCTGAGGAAACAACTGGAATTGATAACTCAGTGAGAACAGAACTAGAGTGCAGTGAGAGACACATCACAACTAAGTAGTTGTGGCTGAGTGGTTAAGGCACTGGACTAGAAATCCATTGGGGTCTCCCTGCGCAGGTTCAAATCCTGCCAACTACGGAGAAAGTTGTGGTTCTTTAGTTTCACAGGAGCTGTATCTTGTCTCACTCTCAAGCTGTGTCCACACTATTGGGTAATGCGGCTTTAAAGTGTTTTAATTAAACAGCTGTTGCATGTCCACACTATGCCCCTTGTGTCACCAGAGCACATCCACGCTAGAATCTTGGATGGCCACAGAGAGCAGTGCACTGTGGGTAGCTGTGCAACTGGCTGCAGGGTGTTTTGGGAAGGGTTTGCAATGCCTCACGGGCTGGTACAGAATCACATGATGCAGGTTTCTCTATCCCACCATTCCATGGGCATCTTACTAGATTGCCAGCTGCTTTTCAACTGCAGTGTGCGTGGCGGGGTAGAGACTGTGTGTGTGTGGGGAGAGGGAGTGTGTGTGTGGGGAGAGGGAGTGTGTCGCACACTGTCTCTATGTTCAGACAGCTGCTGCAAGCAACCAGGCCTGAGGCAGGGGGAGGGGGCAGCCCCAACATCAGCCCCCGCTTCCCTCACTGGCTCAGCTCAGCACAGCAGCCTCTGTCACACACACACACACACACACCGCTGCTGCTGAGCTCTGTGTCAGGGGTGCTGGAACAGGGGGTTTAGAGGGCCGTGGCCCCACTACTCTTAACTGGCTATTAGGACAAATGATGGAGGGGGGAAAGGGGGAGTCTTGGGGGGGGAGAGGCATTCTGTGGGTGTGGCCTCAGGGGGAGAGGTGGTTTGAGTGGGGGTCCTTAGAGAAGGGTTTTCATGGGAGTGCCACAGTTCAGACTATAGTGACCCCCCCACTGTAAGGAAGCTCCCGCCACCCCTGTTCTGTGTTGGTAGCGTGGGAGAGAGCAGCGTTCCAGGGCAGTGATTTGCTCCCCGGGGCTCCACCAGGGGGGCTTGGGAGGCTGCAGGGAGCCCTGGGCCCTTTAAATCACCACCCTGGGGAAGCCGGGCTGGGCTGGCACAGCATACCCGCTCTTGCCAGTACCCCATACCGGAATGTACCAGTTTACGTTCACCTCTGGAAGGTCCTCACGTGGATCAATAACTGGTTAAAAGCCAGGAAACAAACGGTAGGAATAAATGGACAGTTTTCAGGATGCAAACAGGTAACTAGTGGTGCCTGTACAGGGACTAGTCAACATATTCATAAACGATCTGCTAAACAGCGAGGTGACAAAATGTGCGGATGATCCAAAACTACAGAGGATAGTTAAGTCCAAAGCAGACTGTGAGGAGCTAAAAAGAGATTTCACAAAACTAGGTGAAAGGGCAACAAAATGGCAGATGAAATTCAATGTTGATCAATGCAAAGTGATGCACATTGGCAAACATAATCCCAACGCTACATAGAAAACGATGGGATGTAAAATAGCTGTTCCAACTCAAGTGAGAGATCTCGGAGTCACTGTGGCTAGTTCTCTGCAAACATCCACTCAATGGGCAGTGGCAGGCAAAAAGCGAACAGAATGTTGGGAATCATGAAGAAAGGGATAGAGAATAAGAGAGAAAATCTTATTGCCACTGTATAAATCCATGGTACGCCCATATCTTGAATACTGCGTGCAGATATGGTCGCTCCATCTTAAAAAAGATGTATTGGAATTGGAAAAGGTTCAGAAACGGGTATGGAGTGTCTGCCATATGAGGAGAGAATAATAAGACTGGGACTTTTCAGCTTGGAGAAAAGATGACTAAGGGGAAATATGCTAGAGGTCTATAAAATCATGACTGGTGTGGGGAAAGTAAATAAGGAGTGTTACTTATTCCTTCTCATAACATAAGAACCAGGGGTCACCAAATGAAATTAATAGGCAGCAGGTTTAAAACAAAGAAAAGGAAGTATTTTTTCATACAACGCACAGTCAACCTGTGGAACTCCTTGCCAGAGGAGGTTGTGAAGGCCAAGACTATAACAGGGTTCCAAAAAAGAGCTAAATCGATTCATGGAGGACATGCTCTGAGCCAGGATGGGCAGGGATGGTGTCCCTAGTCTCTGTTTGCCAGGAGCTGGGAATAGGCGACAGGGGATGGATCACTTGGTGAGTCCCTGTTCTGTTCCCTCCCTCTGGGGCACCTGGCTTTGGCCGCTATGGGAAGACAGGATACTGGGCTAGATGGACCCAGTCTGACCCAGTCTGGCCGTTCCTACGTCCTTATGCTCCTTTCATACAGATGCCTGGGATTCTGCCTCATAATGTGTCCCTGAGGTCTCAGCCAAAATGCCCAGACAGGCAAACACTCTGGACTCCTGAACCCTCTGCCCCCCACCTAGTGCCCTATGGCTCATCCCTGACCCTTGCTGCTGCTCCTTGCTATAGACTGTGAGAGGAGCGGAGGCAGCGCAGGAGCCTTCTGGGGACACAGATCTGAGGCTTTGGGAGAGACACATTGTCTGAGACATCAGAGCGCTGCAAACCCTGCAGCCACCCCCTCAATCCGGGGCCTGTTCCAGTCCTGAGTCTGGGCTGCCGCGATCCCTCCCCCAGAGCAGGGTGCCCACAGATTACAGCCTGGAAATAGGCGTGTGAGACTAACTCCTGCTTTCCCTGACAGGGCCTCCCCTACACCAAGTGCCTCTCCCAGGCAAGACGTGTCTTCGGTGCCCCCCCCCATATGTTAAAATTTTGAATATCTTATTTTTATTGCATTTGTAGCTCAGCTCATGATTTTGACGCACAATTTCGATGCATGATTTTCTCTGTCATATAAGATGATAAATTTGCAGGCTAGGTTCTGTAAACCTGTATTTATTCATGCCATATATAAGCAAATAAAACAAATGCATTTTCTTTAAGCATATAGAAACTTTTTAATTTTGACGGTAACTGAAATGTACTAACATCTAGAAATGGAACTGTCACTAGCACAGGGTGGGCCAGTATTAAATAGTGTTACAGTAGGAGACAGACAGCGTTAGGATGTTAACCCCAGGCCTTTAGTTGAAAGGTCGCTTCTCTCGCATTTCCCCCATGAACTGAAGCGCAGCATTACAGAGATCCAAAGATTGGCCAATGGCATTTCCAAGTGCTAAAATAGCAAGTGATGTCAGTCTCTCATTGGCCATCAGCGACTGAAGATGTGGTTTAATGAGCCGGAGCTTCAAGGCGAGGGTGGCTCTGTCCACTGCCTTCCATTGCGCTGCTGGGCCCCAAGTCCCTGGTGGCCAATATGTGACGCTGGGAGAAGAGAGTGGGGTGGCAAGTGACGGCAGGACTTTTGCCACTAGGGTCTAGCTGCCCAACTTCCTCCTGGTACTGCTGGCCCCCCGTCGCCTTCAGGTAACACGGGAACTAAGGCAGGAACAGGGCGAGGAAGCGAGTAAAGCCGAGCAAGGAAGGCAAAAGTGAATCTTGTCTTCATGGGCCGCTCGCAATGACGTCCTTTTTCTGTGCCACTGCTGACAACAACCTCCCAGACAGAAAAGCAGGAGGCCAAAAAGAAACCGAGCAGCTGCTGAAGTAGTTCAGTTGGGACCGTGCTAGACTAACAGGCTCTTCTATCCCCCTTTGTGCACGGGTGGGATGTTTTCTGAAAGTGCAGCAGTGCCTTTAACTGCCACGAGTCCCTCATTTCAGGCTATGCAGCAGGAAAAGGCAGCATGGGCTTCTGCACAGAGTTGGCCCACCTGACCTTTCATTCTTCTCTTGCTCTTTGTCAGCAAGGGGAAGAAAAAGAAGCTCTCCCTCAAGCTGGAGTCACAAGGGCGACGTAAGGACGACTTCCTGAGCCCCGGCTCCAGTCCTCTGCTCTGCCAGCTGACCTATTGAAGGGCTGCCACCACTTTCAATAGGTTTGTCCATCGGTCTGTGCCAGGGTGAGCAACAGCCAAGCAGATGGAGTTTCTGTAGTGTAGTGGTTATCGCATTTGCCTAACATGTAAAATGTCTCTGGTTCAGAAACAGGCTGGCTTCCTTTTGCCAGATCCCCTTGCTGTTCAGGAAGGCCTCCTCCTTCTCCTATTGGCCTGTCCCTGGGATAACTCCAACCCCCGCATGACAGAGGGTGCTGACAGCAGTGGAGAAAGCACCTTGGCGTCAGGCTGGAGAACCTAGAGGAGTGCGGCGTGTCACCTTTTGGAGGCTTGTGGCTTGGTCTCCTCTGCCCTGGGAGGTTGGCCTACGGAGGCCAGCTCTTCCTGCTGGCCTCCTCTGCATGACTTGCCAAAGGAGAAAGTGAGGCAGGAATGGGGGAAAAGAGGAAAGTCGAGCTGAGGAAGGCAGGGCAGAAAGTAAGCACATCATTGCGGCTAAATGGGGTTAGTAGAGCATCACCATTCGTTCTGCAAACCCATGGAGGTGCGGTTGGCTGCTGGGAGGCAGAATCCTGTGCCTGCCTCTTGGCATCCCAGGGATGGCTCCTTGCAGCCCAGGAGAAGCAGGGTTCTGGGGGGAAGGAAAAGCAGCAATGGCGAGGCTTAGTGGGCTCCTTTCTGGCCGAGATGGTGGGTCTGGGAGTTGCCTGTAAGCCATAAGTGGACTTGGTGCAGTGAAAACCGCTGCTCCATTCTGGCTGACCTGGGGGCGCCATTGATGACATGGGAGTGGGGGCAGGGCGCTGGCTGTGAGCAAATGGGATCCAGGAAGCCCCAGCCTGCCCCTCCAGGGGCCCAGTCTTCTTCTTCTCTCCTGCCATGGGGAGCCCGGCCTAGAGCCTGCCCAGAATGTGCTGCAGCTCGAGCATTAAGCCTTCCTGTGTGGCCTGTGCTGGAGCTGACCCTGGACCCCTGTGGGGCACTGTTGGGGGAAATCCCGACTGCAAATAATTCTGGCCACAAGATCAACCCATTGGGTCAAATGGGGCAAGCTGGAGGCCTGGTGCCTTAGTCCGTGGGGCCAGCAGGTCAAGCCATTTTCCTGCATGTGGGGGAGGCAGCCGCTGTGGTTCGCCCTTCCTGCTCCCTGCGCTGCTGCACCCTAAAATCCCTGTCGGCCGGCAAGATGGGCTAGAAGCCTGGGAGAGGAGGCAAAGGGGTGGCCCGAGCCCCCTCGGCCACTGCCCCTGCCCCAGGCAGCCCACAGAGACCTGATGCCTCCCCAAGCGACACACGGAGATGTGCCAGCAGCGCTAAGGCGGCTCCCTGCCCACTCTGCCCCCTCCCTCCCTGCCACACTGCTCCTGGAAGTGGCTGGCAGATCCCTGCAGCCCTGAGTGCAAACGCCACAGCTGACCCGCCCCCGTATCCCACTGCCTAGGAGCCACTGCCGGAGGGGAGTGTGTGCCAGTCACTTTGGGAGCTGTGCTGCCCGAGGTAAGCACCTCCACCCCCGACCACCTCCTGCACCCCCTACCCCTGCCCCAGCACAGAGGCTCTCTGTGTCTTGAACAAGCACTTTCAAGGATTGGCCAAGAACTTCTGCTCTGTTTCTGTGAAAGAGACACAAAAAAGGGAGCCCAACGGACAAGTTTAGTTCGCAAGCACAAACTGGCAGGGCCAAGCCTGGATCTCTCAGTGACTCAGAAGGCTCTTCAGCCAGCTCTTCCCAAAGGCCCGTCTCTAGAGGCTTTTGTGACATGATGTACTTCTAAATAGCTCCCTGTAGCTCACATAGTCATCATTCATATATGGCTGTGATATGTCCTACAAACCATTCCATGTAAGTTATCATATGAAAAGTCATGATCTGCTGAAATCGGTTATTCTGTCCAAATATGTATAGCATGAGGGTGTGTGAAGTTATGCATTTTGCTGTCTGGTTGTTAGTGAAATAGGCTATAATTTTGCTAGTGACCCCTGCCGAGGAGGGTGTTCAACAGCCATGAATCAGCAGAGGAATTGTAATTAAGGGATTTCCAATTCAGTGACAGATGCCCAAACACAACACTGTGGGGACCGCTCAAGTCTATGACTCAGTTGCACAAGACCACACCAGGAGGATTCCCCAACCGAGTGACTCAGCAGAGCCCACCCGGACACGTCTGGGCAAGTGTCTTCTAGACCCTTGAACTAAGGATATAAAATAGGAGACTGGGGCATCATGTTTTTGCCTTTCTCCTCCCCCACCTATGCTGGAAGCAGCAGGAAACCTGAGAAAATGAAGGTCATCTGAGGACAGTAATCCAGGTTTTAGGGGGAATTCTATGTATTAAGGAGGGTAACATCCAGTAGGATGAGAAAATTGCTTGACCTAACTACTGCCTAGTGTAATAAGGTGTAAAGTTTAGATTTTGCTGTGGTCATACAGTGCTTAGTGCTCTGCGTTCTGGCCTCAAGAGCCATGGATGCAAGTTGAGTTACGATGACCTTTTCCTTGTCTCCACATTTCTTATGTGCCTCCTTCTGACACTTGTCAGAAAAAACAACTGGTTTCTTTTGCAAGCATTTGCATTGCAAGGCAGAGGCAGTCTTCTCTGTTTCCGCAAAAGATTCACCAAAAGGTGGGAAGAGCAGACACATTTGTTAAGGCACTACTGGGAGCTGCATCCCTAACTCCACTTTACCTGGCAGGTGAATCACCCAGCTTAGCCATGGTGCGACTCTCTGGGACTTTTCTCCCAACCGCTCCATTTTTCATCAATGACAATCAAAAGGAAGGTGACATGACATCTGTGTGTGAACATCTCCAGGGAATCACAAGGATGTGTGGCGCAGGCTCTCGTGTTGCAGCAATTGCAGTCGAAGCAACCGCCATGCCAATGCCAGTCATAGCAGCGTTTTCATCAACTCCAGGTTTGTGATTTGATTGTTTCCAATGCTTCTCTCCAAAGAAGCCTTTTCCTTAGTAAGCAATGACTTGGATACCAAGAGAGGCCTTTTCTGTTTCCTAGGAAGACACAGGAAAATGTGAGCAGAGGAGACAAAAGCCATACACCAAGGCACCACTGGGAGTTGAACCCAGGATCTCCTGTTTACTAGACAGGTGCTTTAGCCAGCTAAGCCATGGTGCCTGCCTCAAGAAAGTATTTGCAACTGTTTCATTTGATGGTTCAAGTCAACACCTGCAAATTCTAAAGTACAGACGTTCCCCATTTCCCTCAAGACTTGCAGACCTTGAGGTGTCTGGCTCTCTGTGCACAGAAAGCCACAGCTGAGTAGACAGAGGGCTTCTAACATGTGCCTCTCCCACCAGTCACTGTGATCATATAATGGTTAGTGATCTGTGTTTCAGTCGCAGCAACCTCGGCTCAGTTCTGAGTCATGGTAACCCTCCCTTCAGCTCCAGACTTCTCATTTGCCACTTTCCATGTGTGGTGGGCTGTTTGCCCCAAACAAGCAGGAGAAAGATTAAGGCAGCCTTGAAGAGGCTGTGCAGAACCCAGCCTATCAAGAAAGGGCTTATTGGGAGAGCCAATCAGAAGAAGGCTTGCTGGAGCAGCCCATATATAAAGAGCTGCTCAGCACAGCAAGAGTTAGTCACTCCTTGGAGTTTGAGGAGGGAGGATTGGCTGCCATGAAGGAAGGCAGGAAGGAGCCGGGAGGGCACCATGATCAGAGTAGTGCTGGGGTAAGAAAGAGGTGCCTGAGTGACCTCCTGGCTGACTACTGCCAGACTAAGGCCCTGATACAAAGGTGGAGGAAGGTTCTAGGTCTGTTGGGAAATGGTCCAGGAAAACAGATGGCAGGGTTGGAGGTTTACACCTTTTGCCTCAGTAGCCACTGACACAGGTGGCTACAACCTGGACTGCAGCCAGCCACTGAGGCAAGTGTATGGGTAGAGGACATCCCCCACCCACCCAGCAGGGGGGAGAGAACTGAGTGGGGCACAGCCAGAGGGCTGTGTCCATAAGAGGACACTGAAGTCCTGAGAGCAACATGGGTCCTAATGATAGAACAGGTGGTGGCCAGATGCTACTAGATGAGGGCGCACCGGTGAACCAGGGCTAATTGCTAGGATGGTCAGCAGGAGGTGCTGCAGTGAGGCATGCCCCATGGCACCAAGACTCAGCTGCAAGGAAGGTTCTCTCTGTCTTGAACAAGCACTTAGAAGGATTCTGCTGACAGATCTTTTCTTTTTCTGAAAAGAGATACAAAAAAAGGAGCCAACAGACACACTAGGTTCGGCGAGGAAGAACTGGCAGGTCAAGCCAGGCTCTCCTGGTTAGTAGGAAGGTTCTTCAGCCAGCTCTTCACAAAGATCACTGTCTAGAGACCTTTTAATAGCCACTGCAGATGTTCACCACAAAAGAGATGCGAAAATGGAGTTCTCCACTGCCTGCAGCCATCATGCTACCAGGAGTTCTATGCACAGAGAGGCCCCTGCTGGTGGAAAAGGCTTTGGTAGAGACTCTTCTGACACCACCCGTTCTCATATAGTGTTTAGCGCTCTGTGTTGTGGCTTCAGCATCCACAGATGCCAGTTTAGTTGGGGGACATTTTTCCTGTCTCCACATTTGTCTAATGGTTCCTTTCAACACTTGTCACCAAAAAGACCTGTTTCTTTTGCAAGCGATGTACAGGTAGGCAAAGGCAGTCTTCTCCATTTCCTCAAAAGATCACCAAGCTAGGGGGAGAGGAGACGCATTCAGCCAAGCTGGATGCTGGATCTCCTCTTTATTCAGCAGTTGTCTGTGAAGGATATAAATCTACACCGTGTAGAGCTCAAGAATAGGACTTTATTACACACAGTGCTGGTGGAGTGGGCTTATTAGGCTCAGAGACACTGTTAATTAATTAATTACAATAGAATATATAGATTTTCCATGGGTGGGGGAAAGTGACAGGGTAGGCAGTTCCACACCCCAGGATAGGTTTTGCAGCAAGACAAGATAGCACATTAGCCAATGATTAACAGATTAGATAATGTCTCCACCCATGGTCTCAAGTTAGCAAGTTAACATTTCATTAATACTTTGATAAAATATTATTAGTATAAAATATATATGTTGAATTCTGATTTGGGATCCATAGGAATGGAGCAACTCCTTTGATTGTCTAACAGGTACATTCCTAGGGGTTAAAGCAAAGAAAGAGTGAAAGTATATGGCAATAAAAATTGTTTTCTGTGTGTCTTAAGGCAGGCATTGGTCCCTTGGAAGGGAGGTGGAAGGATGCCATATCTTATACTGGCGTGCCAACTTTTCATAAACTCAAGGTTGGATCTGTGGGAAGGATGACTCCCTAGAGAAGAAACAAACACAATAGGAATAGGGATTCTTTGTTCATTCTGCAATTCTGAATAAGACACAATCATTTAGTTCTTAGCTCCAACACCTGGCAATTTGCTGACCAGGCCTATCTTAGCAAGCAAGGTGCCTTCTAGAAAGTTCTTAATTGGCCCCAGGTGCCTTAATTACCCTGGAGCAACTGCCAGTTTGGTTCCCATGGTACTAGGGATTTGCTTAGCCTGGGGCTAACATACCTGTTCCTGAGTACTTTCCTGTAGCCATCCGGCCTTGCTCCATCACACTTGCCATGTGGTCTTTGCTTTCTTTGTCCCAAGGACACTCTGTCCAGCACGTGGCATAGAAAAATCTTAGTGTTCTCTCCATAGGCAGGTCCCTGCTACCTTGCTGAATCACAAGACGTATCTGCCTTCTCTCCATGGGTCGATTGTATAGCTGATGGTCCTTAATGAGCCATCAAGCAGGCTAGACAGAACTGACACCGGAAGCAGAGCACAAGATTGAAATACGGACAGCATAGAGCCAATATTCATAACGTCAACTACAAAAATGATACACATCTAGAGATAGCATCATTATAATCAACCAATCAGAACCTCTCCATAGACCCCTTGCATGACACCTTTCTACAATATTGGCTGCAAATATAGAACAGCGGTCGCAAAGGTGATCTATACAGTTACAGATTATGTCAATAACGTCACAGGAGGTGACACGGCATCAGTGAGACTGATACTGGAATACTGCCTCCAGTTTTGGTGTCCTCATTTGAAAAAGATGTTGTGAAACTGGAGCTGGGGCAGAAAGAGCCACCAAATGTTGTGAGGTCTGAAGGAAAATGCCTTCTAGTGAGCTACTGAAAGAGCTCAACCTGTTTAGCTTATCAAAAGAAGATTGAAAGGTGACTTCATTGAAGTGTTGAAGTGCCTTAATGGAGAGAAAAGATTGGATATTAAAGGACTCTTTAAAATAGCAGAGAAAGGAATAACAAGATCCAATGGCTGGAAGGTGAAAAGAGACAAATTCATATTACAACTAAGGCACAAAAATTCAACAGCGAGGATGATTCACCTCAGGAACAAACTACCAAGGAAAGTGGTGGATTCTCCATCTCCTGATGTCATTCAATGAAGACTAGATGCCTTTCTGGAATGTGTTTGCCCCCAAAGTAGCTCTTGTGTCATACAGGAGGCCTGTGATATGCAGGGGGTCAGATTAGATGCTCTAATGGTCTCTTCTGGCCATAAAGTCAACTAATTCCTGAAAAACTGAGTGTAGCATTGGGAGCAGCATCTGATGTTTCCCCGTCTAGCCGGCTTGCTGCCTAGAACGAACGCTCCTTGAGTGGGGTGATCCACAGGGAGCAGCTCAAACCTCCAAAGTGCCTAGCCAGGGGCAGGATATTGGCCCAGCAAGGGAGGGGTGTGGCAGTGACATCACAAAGGCCTTTTGCAGGACCTCAGACTATTGGTGAAAGGTGGTGGGGAGGTGGTGACCTCACAGAGAGATGCTGACATTAGCCAGGCAGGACAGGGGTGAGGGGCCAGGGAAACCTCAGAGACCCCCCATGGCTTTGCTTCAGCAAGTCTCCTTCTCCAGGTCTCTCTTTGAGGACTGAGAGAGTATTCGGGTTCACGGACGTGAGCACCAGGAGGAACCTCTTTCGAGTTTCCTCCTTCCCTTTTAGTGATTTTACTAGAAAACAGCCGTCCCTGTTTAGAAGGTAAGAGCCTCCTCGAGGGAAGGGGTGTCATGGGGTGTCACAGTTCAGATGCTGGTGCCCCCCCCCTATGTATGGAAGTTCCCACCCCCTGCTCTGTGTTCGCAGTGCCGGAGAGCAGCATTCCACGGCAGTGATTTGCTCCTGGCTGCCGGAGCAGAGCAGCAGGCTCAGCTGTCAGAACTTCCTGGAGCTATGAAAGGGGAGGGGCCCAGCCTCTTTAGCAGGAATGCAGGGCAGGTGAGTTCACGGTGGGCATTGTGGGATACTGGCGGAGGTCAGTTATGGTGATTTAATGACCAGCAGTGGCACTCGGTCACTTTAAGTTTGCTGCAAAAAGCTCTAGGCCTCTCATCGAAGTGGTTTTATTTTGTCACCAAAACAGGGCAGTTTTGCCGCCAGACGTGGCATTGCAGTGTGTGCACCAGCCACACCAAGCTGCCGACTGAGGGAGCGTTGTGTGTTCTTCACACACCTGAGCAATATATTTCTGCTGAAACAACTTTGTAGTGCAGACCTGGCCAAAGATTCACTCACACACACAGCTTGCAAGGAAAACGTCACCTGCTCCTCTGCTTTGCAGAATCCAAACACAAGGAAAGCTTGTCAGGTCCTGGTGGAGATGGCAGGGAGTCAGATGTGGGCAGGCACCATGGCTTAGCTGGCTAAAGCACCTGCCTTGTAAACAGGTGATCCTGGGTTCAACTCCCAGTGGTGGCTTTTGGGGCACCTGCTATTGGCTACTATCAGAGGACAAGATTCAGAGCTAGATGGGCCTTTGGTCTAGCCTAGTGTGGTTTTTCTCATGGTTTAAATTACACTCACGGGCACTGATGATAGAGTTACTGAAAGTTTGGGAGTTAGGTGCTGATAGATCAGTGGTCCAAGCCCCTCGTAGACGCCCCCCCTCCCTCCCTCTGGGAGAGGGGCAGGTCTGAGCTCTCGCACCAAAGGCTCATTGTGGCTGCCAGAACCTGAGAGTGGCTCATTTCGTTTGCACCCTGGGTTGAGTCCTGCTTTGTGCACCGTGTCGGAGAATGAAAATCCTAAACCACCCTTTGAAGTGACGAATGCAGCAGGACGTGTCATTGTCCCTGCCCCAAAGCAGACCGACCAATGGAGAAATGCCGTCGAGTCCAAAGTAATACTTCACTGCGGTTTTACCATTTCCACTTGCTAAACTCCCTCCTATCTGCCCAGCCCAGGTGTCCTCTGCCTCAGCTACTGCTCCCGGCCTGCTCCAGAGTCAAAAATGCAAGGCCCCCAGGGGAACAGAGGCTGGGACAGGGCAGCAGCCTGGGCTGGGCTGGGTCGATGCTGGGAGTTCTCGTTCCCTGAGAACTGGCCTGGCTCCCTTCTCAACAGCAAACCAATCAATTCCACGCCCCATCCCCAGAAAAATCAGCCTGGAGCCAAGGGCAGCAGGGGACGATTCCCTCGAGTTCCCACCGAGGCAGGAGAGAACCCAGGGCCTTTCTAGCAGAGCTTATGGAACCGACGTGGGGAAACCAGCCTTTAATAACAGGCAGTTCACGTTTAAGCTCAGTGTTCTTAACAATTTTTACAACCTTAAATCACCCTTCAATCGCAGTGTCACTATCCATAACATTGCTTCAGCCTTATAGGTTCCCAAGTGCAAAACTAAACATCTCTTCAAACACAAGAGAGTGCAGATCAGTCAGTGTTCAGAGTCATCCCATGTAAAAGAATCATGTTGTGGTACATATTGGCCTCATCATGTGGCCGTTGCCTTTCCCTCTGCTCCGTTAAAAGTTTTGGTATTTTGCACAGAAACTTTCTTCCCTCCGGAGAGACCTGGGAACCAAGGCTGCCAGACAAACACCTTTAAGAGGAGGTGTAACCTGTCAAAAAATTCTCTCTCTCCTTCAGTTCAGTGACAGCCTGAAATGTTACTTGTCCCGGCAGAGCCGGAGGATAGAAAGCAGCTACATCAAAACCCTGTGTAGCTAGCTGGAATGAACACAAACACTCCCTGGTATCTGAAGAGATGTTTAGTTTTACCCTTGGTAAACTAGAAGTCTAAAGGGAAGGAAGGTGGTGCCATATATAAAGAGTGAAACACAAAACAATTATCATAGTTATGCCCATAGTGACTGCAAAATATTTCTATATTCTTCTTCTTAGCATCAGTGTATTATTTTCTCTAGCGTCTATACATTGACTATACCTTGACCAAGAAATTTGAATCTTGATCAAATAACCGACTACCCCTGGTTAAGGCAATGGACTTGATACCCACTTGGTCGTCCCTACACAGGTTCAGGTACTAACAACAGTGGCTGCCTTTTAGCCATAGCTTTTAATCAGGGCAATACACTGATCCTGTGAAATCATTTCCCAGCCGGAGTCCATCGCCCACATTCCTTAGGGCATTGGGCCACCATGGGGACGTTTCATTTCCCTCCTCGATTTCACACAGAGACACAATTTCCTTTGCACAGATCCATGAACAGCAAAACCTCCCTGTGTCTCTTGTCTGAGCCAGGGCATTCGATTCCATTGAAACCTTTTCTCCTGCAATGGCAATGGTCATGCAGACGGGACGAGGCCACCTTCCCCTCTGAGAGTGAGATATTGGATCAGCTCTTTCTTTACGCTGCTGCTGTTAGTCCATGAAACATTTGGGGAAAAGGCAAAGCTGAAGTGACAAATGAGGACTTTAGGAAATGATCATTTGTCTTAAATTCTCCAATAAATCTGAGCTACGTCCTATCGAACTGAACTAAGATCCAATTGGGTGAGCAAACAGCCTTCAGGAAAGAGAGAAACCCACATCACAGAGAGACAGAATACATGACAATGAAAGTATCAAGAGACATTCCAGAGCAGGTTACATCTGATTATTTAGAATCAGGACAAGAGATTCTCCCATCACATTCTCCTCTGATCCATTCAAAGCAGCTTCACTCAGCAATCTCTCAATAGTCAGTTATGTTATTTACAAAATTGTAAGCATCCCAGCATCCCATAATGGGGGACAAAACAGTCCTCTTGCCAGAAGTGGCTTTACCAATAGACGAAACCTGGAATTTAAACGCCAAATAATCACACTATGTTTGGGATCCATTTAAATTCCCCTTCCAGGTCTTGGACACTTTCAGCTCCAGTCATAGCGACTCTGATACAGGAGAAAAGAAATCAAAGCATCATCTCCAAGCACAGACAGCTGAGAACTCTT
>ML127969.1:3342-19321 GCA_003846335.1 Cuora mccordi | reverse complement strand
GGGGGGGGGGGCATGTGAGCTTGTTGCAGAGCTGCTGCTCAGGGATGGGAGCCTCCTGGCACCCCAGCCTCCAAAATCATTAAGGCTGCACTTTCTGCACGACTAGGTGCTGGCTGAGGGGGGCGTGGGAATTGGTGGCCTCTGCTGCAGTGATGGGCATCTCAGGTACTTAAAGCCATGGCCTAGAGGAGGGAAGTGCCTAACTCCAGAGTCTGCAGCTGCCTAGGGACAGGGCTGAGGATTTAGAGTCCCTAGTGCTGCCGTTGCAAGGTTCAAGCATGCTCAGCCTTGGCATTGCCACCCCTCCTGCGGCTAGTGGCTGCAGTTGGCTAAGGCTGGCCTCTGGCAATTGGCCCCATGGCTGTAGCCAGAAAAGCTACAAGTGGCTCTGTGACTACTGGGGCCATTAAGCTAGAGCAGCTAAAGACACTGGAGTTAAGCTCAAGGCACAGAGGTCACCAGCAGGAAAGGAATGTCAAGGGGAGCAGGAAAAGAGGGAGCAGGTCAGGCTGGCAGAGGGAGCTTCCAGCTGGGTGGGAGCATGTCCAAAGTAGAAAGGAAACAAGCCTGGGGAAAGGTGGTGGTGACCAGGCAGCAGACTAGCATGTAGATGGGAGCAGAGGGAGCGAGGCTGGTGGCTTCAGATTCCCAAGGGCTAAGTCCTCACTTTGGGGAGATGGTGTTTGCAGGTGGCTGGCTCACATGGCAGGATGGGGGCAGAGGGAGGGATCTGTCAGAACTGATCAGGTGTCTGCTGGCTGTGGAACTCTGAGCTGAGACTAGGACCACATGCCGTGACTGGTGACATGGGAGGGTACTGGAGACATGGCTACAGAAGGTGTGAATGAGGAAGGAGATAAATCTGTGGGAAGTTTCCTTGGTCACTGTGAAAGTTCTGCTCACTGTGGACACTGGTAAACCCACATGGGTGTACAGCTCAATGAGAAAACCCGGGGGCTGAGGGAGCTGTGTATGGCAATGCATATAGTCATGTAGGGGGGTGTGATCAAAATGAAAAATGTCTCTGAGGTTCAGTACCGGGCATACTATGGCACCAATGGCACTGCCCCACCAGGCCCACACTTGGAGCCCACAGTGACTACATAGGGGCCCATAAATATGTTTAGTGCCGGGGCCCACAAAAGGTTAATCCAGCCCTGATTACCCGAGCACTATTACAGCCCCACATTTTTGGGTGGACCTCCCACAGTGGGAGCTGCAGAGCCCTCCCCCGCAAAAC
This sequence comes from Cuora mccordi, assembly GCA_003846335.1. Classification (NCBI taxonomy): domain Eukaryota; kingdom Metazoa; phylum Chordata; order Testudines; family Geoemydidae; genus Cuora; species Cuora mccordi. The sequence goes on along the minus strand of ML127969.1, from coordinate 18,081 downwards.
ACACACACACACCCTCCTGGTGTTGGGAGAGGAACAAGAGAAAGGACAAAAGAAGCAAGAGACAAAGAGAAAGGAGGGAGGGATGGATGGAGGAAAAGGTGAAACAAAAAGGAAAAACCCTAATGTCTCCAGTGATTCTAGGGGACAAAATCCCAGGTGCGGAATAAAATTCGGCCTCCTTAAGCTCATGTTTTCCATGCCTAGAATTCAACTGTCACCAGATGGATCAGACTGAACAGGTTTCAAACCTTGAGGAGGCTCTTACCTTCTAAACAGGGACGGCTGTTTTCTAGTAAAATCAGTAAAAGGGAAGGAGAAAACTCGAAAGAGGTTCCTCCTGGCGCTCACGTCCGTGAACCCGAATACTCTCTCAGTCCTCAAAGAGAGACCTGGAGAAGGAGACTTGCTGAAGCAAAGCCACGGGGGTCTCTGAGGTTTCCATGGCCCCTCGCCCCTGTCCTGCCTGGCTGATGTCAGCATCTCTCTGTGAGGTCACCACCTCCCCACCACCTTTGACCAATAGTCTGAGGTCCTGCAAAAGGCCTTTGTGATGTCACTGCCACACCCCTCCCTTGCTGTGCTAATGTCCTGCCCCTGGCCAGGCACTGTGGAGGTTTGAGCTACTCCCTGTGGATCACCCCACTCAAGGAGCATTCATTCTAGGAAGCAAGCCGGCTAGACAGGAAAACATCAGACTCTGCTCCCAATGCTACACTCAGTTTTTCAGAAATTAGTCGCCTTTATGGCCAGAAGAGACCATTAGAGCATCTAATCTGACCCCCTGCATATCACAGGCCTCCAGTATGACACAATAGCTACTTTTGGAGCAAATACATTCCAGAAAGGCATCTAGTCTTCATTAAATGACATCAGGAGATGGAGAATCCACCACTTTCCTTTGTAGCTTATTCCTGTGGTTAACCATCCTCACTGTTGAATATTTGTGCCTTAGTTTTAATATGAATTTGTCTCTTTTCACCTTCCAGCCATTGGGTCTTGTTATACCTTTCTCTGCTAGATTAAAGAGCCCTTTAATACCCAATCTTTTCTCTCCATTAAGGCCCTTCAGCATTTCAGTGAAGTCACCTTTCAATCTTCATTTGATAAGCTAAACAGGTTGAGCTCTTTCATTAGCTCACTAGAAGGCATTTTTCTCCAGCCCTCAGAACATTTGGTGGCTCTTTGCTGCCCCAGCTCCAGTTTCACAACATCTTTTTCAAATGAGGACACCAAAACTGGAGGCAGTATTCCAGTATCAGTCTCACTGATGCCGTCACCTCCTGTGACGTTATTGACATAATCTGTAACTGTATAGATCACCGTTGCGACCACTGTTCTATATTTGCAGCCAATATTGTAGAAAGGTTGTTGTGTAAGGGGTCTATGGAGAGGTTCTGATTGGCTGATTATAATGATGCTATCTCTAGATGTGTATCATTTTTGTAGTTGATGTTATGAATATTGACTCTATGCTGCCCGTATTTCAAACTTGTGCTCTGCTTCCGGGGAACACCCCAGCCAGACAAGTTGGTGTCAGTTCTGCCTAGCCTGCTTGATGGCCCATTAAGGACCATCAGCTATACAATCGACCCATTGAGAGAAGGCAGATACCGCTGGAGGGACTTTGCTACAAACTGAAGCTCTATACAAGGGACTGAATGACCCATCCCAGCTATGGATGTACTCCAGAGACTTGATTTGGACCTGCAGAATTTGTGGCAGAAGCTGTGCGGCTCTGTTCACGATGGCCGGGAAACGGCGGGGAATTGTTGCCTTCTGTAGCTTCCATGGGAGCCCAGCACAGACAATCTGGAGAAAGTGTTGGAAGCTGTGTGGCTCTGTTCACGATGACCGAGAAATGGCGCAAAATGGTTAGATGAAAGAGTAGATAGAAAGAGGAGAGGACACTTGAAGTGGATTCAACATACCAGGAGACAGGAGGTGCACCGTGCTGCGCCGTATGCTGGCAGTATGGCATCTGTCGTAGCTTTCACGGAGGGAAGAGCGAGTGACAGCACACACCGAGAAACACCTGTGAGAATATTTTGCCCCATCATGCCCTGGGAGCTTAATCCACAATTCCAATGGGTGGCAGAGACTGTGGGAACTGTGGGATAGCTACCACAGTGCAACGCTCCACCACTCGATGCCAGCCTCGATACTGTGGACGCACTCCCCCGAATTCACGCACTTTAGTGGGGACACATAACTTTGAATGTATGAACTCGATTCACGAAATTCGAATAAAATAACTCTGGGGCACTTCGGCGGCGGGTCCCAGAGCAGAAGGACCCCCCGCCGCCGAATTTCCGCCGAAGCGGAAGAATCTCCGGGGGCCCGGGCCCCATGAGAGTTTTCCGGGGCCCCTGGAGTTAGTGAAGGACCCCACTCCAGGAACCCCGAAAAACTCTTGTGTGGCCCCTGTGGGGCCCAAGGCAAATTTTGCCTCATTAACGCCCCCCCCCCCCCCGATGGGACCTGGAGCTACTGATATTTCAGGACTCCTGTGAGACCCTCAGCTGGTTGTGCACTCTGCACTCATTGCTTTCCTCTCAGGACTCTCTCCCCTCCTCCCTGTCTGCTGCTCTCCTCCCCTAGACATTGAACCCAGCCCTTGCTGCTGCCAACGACAACTGGCAGAAGGGCCTATAAGTCCCCTGCCTGAGGGGAGGCCAATGCATGTGGTCGGCCATAAGCAATATGATATTTTCTGTCTTATTCTCTATCCCTTTCTTAATGATCCCCAAGATTCTCTTTGCATTTTTGACTGTCATTGCACACTGAGTGGATGTTCTCAGAGAACTATCCGCAGTGACTCCAAGATCTCTCTTGAGTGGCAACAACTATTTTTGGCCTCGTCATTTTGTATGTATAGTTGGGATTATGTTTTCCAGTGGGCATCACTTTGCATTTATCAACAAATCTGCCATTTTGTTGCCCTTTCACCCAGTTTTGTGAGCTCTTTTTGTAACTCTTCCCAGGCTGCTTTGGACTTAACTTTCCTGAGTAGTTTTGGATCATCTGCAAATTTTGCCACCTTGCTGTTTACCCCTTTTTCCAGATCATTTATGAATATGTTGAATAGCACTTGTCCCAGACCCCCTGGGGAACACCACTATTGACCTCTCTCCATTTTGAAACCTGACTATTTATACCTACCTTTTAACCAGTTATTTACCCATGAGAGGACCTTCCCTCTCAGCCCATGAGAGTGTAACAGAGCAGAATAGGGCTTCCTTGGGAGGGGGAGTGAATTGAGAATATATCAGGGGGTTGTGCACATTTACTGTCCTGGTGAAAAAGTGTGTTTGATACTCAGTCTTTGCTGCTCCTGCCGGCTGTGATTGCTGAGGACATTTTCCTTCTCTACTCCAGGGTCTCTCCTCTGCCAGATTCTCAGCAAGTCAGGCCCCCTGCAGACTATGGCAGAGCAGTTTGGTAATAGGCTGCAGGACTCACCACATAAGAATGTAGCTGCTGTAGCACCTTGACTGTCCATGGGCCAAATCCTGCAGCCCTGGCAGCCCAGGAGAACCTCCCAGTGATGGTGATGGGAATTGAGCCTTTGTAACTAGATGCTGGTTCCTGAGGTCTCAGCTATGGATTAAACTGGTGGCAAACACAGCTTCAGCCAAAGCAGTGAAGGATGTAAGTGAAAGAGCAAAGCTGGCCCTGGGGAGCTGCTGCAGTCCCGTCACCACAGCTTGACCTGTCAGTTCTTCCTTGCTGAACTGGCTTTTCTGTCAGGCTCCTTTCCTTTATTTTAGTTTTAGTAAGAGGCCAACAGCCCCTTACATGAGCCAGCCCCGTGAGGGTCACCGATGTGCAGAGAAAGCAGCAGGAGCTGGTCCCATGGTGTAACGGGCAGCACTCAGGACTCTGAATCCTGCAATCTGAGCTCAAATCTCAGTGGGACCTTGTGTTGGGTTGTGGTGAAGCCCTGGAGCTCCCAGTGCTCCACTTCCCTGTCTCCAGCTGTGCAAAAGCCAATCTCCCCCCTCCTGCTGGGTGACTCAGGCCTTGGGGTGGGATGGCTGCAGTGGGTCAGGGCTCTAGAACTGGCTACTGACACCTGAGGGTTGGGATTCTCATGGCTTCACCTGATGCCCACAAGTTTGGTACTTGCCTCTGTGCTTTTCCTCTTGCCCACATGGCATTTAAAGGAAGGAGGGCCAGGGCCAGGCTTCATAGTCAGGGCTAGGCAGGAGGGAGGCAGAGTCCCAGGCTGGAGCCCAACACACCTCTCCTCCTCTGGGAACCTGGAGCAGAGGCGGCTGGTGCTGACAGCTCCCAGGGAAGGCTTAAAAGCCACAGAGCAACTGAGGGCAGGGCAAGAGGAGGGGAGAACCATGCCTATGAGTGGCCAGCAGACAGCCACAGAGACACCCGGCCAGCCTGCTCCCTGCCATGCCGAACCCCCACTGAAGGCCACCCACAGACCAGCATTCGTTCTGCGGCCGGCATCACAAGGTGGTAGGAAAGCAGGGCCAGCCCCCGAGTGGGGCCTCTGACCGTTCCCACTCAATGGGCTCCTTTTGGCGGTGGGGCAGGAGATATTTCCCCCAAGAGGCTCTTTCCCAGCTGCTGAGAAGCACAGAAGTACCCGCTGTTTGCTCTTGCGGTGAAAGGGGTTAATACGTTTAGGCGGCCTGGCTAGCTCAGCTGGCAGCACCTCTGGCTCTTACTCTGAAGGTTGAAGTTACAGTTGCTTGGGGCTCCTCTTCAACGATACAACACACAGTCCTGGGGTGTTGTTCCCCCCTGTTCAGGCACCCCTGGGGCCCTGCACGTCACACAGCTCTCCCTGATTTCAGCTGTTAGTGAGGGAGCCTCACGGCCAGGCACACCGGGCTGTTAGCTGCACCCACTGTCTTTGCCAGGGGCCCCTGCTCACCCCTGGGCGGCTGCACTGCTGTGCTGGGGTGACTCTGCAGGTGGAGAAGCTGCTGTGGAGCAATGTAGAGCAGGTGCAGGAAGGGGACGGGGTCACTATTCACATTCTGAACTGCACAATTTTCCAAATTTGGGAATAGATTCATAGACTTAAGGTCAGAAGAGACCATGATGATCATCTAGTCTGACCTCCTGCACAGTGCAGGCCCCAGAATCTCACCCACCCACTCCTGTAACAAACCCCTAACCTATGTCTGAGTTACTGAAGGCCTCAAATCGTGGCTTAAAGACCTCAAGGTGCAGGGAATCCTCCAGCAAGTGACCCGTGCCCCACGCTGCAGAGGAAGGCGAATGTCCGAGAACAATTCTAAGGGGAAGGTGAATGCAGAGCAATGACACTGCAGGTGCCCAGACCTCCAATGGGGGCAGCGTGGAGATTAATAATGGAAAGCTCATTTGTGAAATTAGTCGTCACTGACAAGATTTGTCTCTGTTCCTATTTCACGCTGTGGTGTTAGTTAGAGGAATCAGTACAGATTATTACTATATTAATTAAACAATTTTATTTAAACAAGCCAAAAACTTAGTGTCACTTATTTTTTTCTGGCCTAGCAAGAATGAATTGAATTTTGTGACTTTCTGGAAAGTGCAGTGAGATTAAATGTGGGGAATTCAGTCTCTGTGTTTGTGAGCTGATGTTTTCCTCTCACAGGTCAGTACCTGCATTGAAATACCAAGAGGGATCTAAGGGCTGGTGTACGCTGGGCACTGAACTGGCAGAGCGACGTCTCTCAGGGTGTGACACCCCCCCAAACCCATAGAGTTAAGGTGACCTAAGCCCTGGTTAGATAGTGCTAAAGAAAAGGAAGAATTGTTCTGTCCATGCAGCTATTACAGGGATGGGAAACCCCCTCTAGTCACTGTCTACTCCAAAGTGCTATAGCAGGTGCCACAGCAGCATTTTAAGTGTAGACAGAGTGAAACTAGATTTATCTCCAGTTCGCACTGTGGACGCTCAGGTACTAAGACTACAATAATAACAACAGCACAGTGCCTGCGTAGTTGGCAGGATTCGAACCTGCGCAGGGAGACCCCAATGGATTTCTAGTCCATCGCCTTAACCACTCGGCCACAACTACTTGATGCATAATTGTTTTACTACACGATAATTCAGTTCTCACTGAATTGTCACTTCAAATTGTTTGCTCAGACCAGCTTCCCCAGCACAATCATGGCTGCATTAGTGTAAGTGTATCCTGGGCTGAACAGCGAGAATTCCTGCCCATTTCCCTTCCGGTTGGAGCAGGATGAGAGTGTGTTTGTGTGAACGACATTGCTGTAGATTGTTGTTCATTCCCCACTCTGACAATTCAGACAGTCCCTTTCCTAGTCAAATCTCCAGCACATTGTTCCAATATCAGGGGGCAGGATTTCTCTGAGGCACTGAGGACTGGTGCATGAATTCAGTCTTGCATTCCACCCTTGATGTTTCATGGACTAACAACAGCAGCAGAAAGAAAGAGCCGAGCCAATATCTCCCTGGCAGGGATGCAGGTGCCACGTCCCCTCTGTCTGACCATCGCCATTGCAGGAGAGAAGGGTTCACTGGAATCGAACGCCCTGGCTCAGACAAGAGACACAGGAAGATTTTGCTGTTCATGGATCTGTGCAAAGGAAATTTTGTCTCTGTGTGAAACTGAGGTCGGAAATGAAACATCCACATGGTGGCCCAATGCTCTAGGGAATGTGGGTGAAGGACTCGGGCTGGTAAATGATTTAACAGGGGTTTGTTTCAATTTATTGCCCTGATTAAAATCTATGGCTAAAAGGCAGCCACTGTTGTTAGTACTTGTACCTGTGTAGGGACATCCCAGTGGGTGTCAAGTCCATTGCCTTCACCAGGGGCAGTCGATTATTTTATCAAGGTGCAAATTTCTTGGTCAAGGCCTAGGCTCCAGAGAAAACAATACACGGCTGATAAGCAGAAGTACATCAAAAGATTTTGCAGCCACCGTGGGCATAACTATGATGTGTCATGTTTCAATATCTGGCACCACCTCCTTTCCCTTTAGCCTTGTAGTTGACCAAGGGCAAAGTTGAACATCTCCTCAGATACCAGGGAGTGTTTATGTCCATTCCTGCGAGCTACACCGGGGTTTGATGTTGCTGCTTTCAGTCCTCTGGCTCTGGCGGGATAAGGCACAATACAGGCTGTCGCTGAACTGAAGGAGGAAGATCAGTTTTTGACAGGGAGAGGGACGCCTCCTCTTAAAGGTGTTTGTCTGGCTGGCAGTCCTGGTTCCCAGGTCTCGCCCGTGGGGCTCCAGCAGTTTTGGGACCGGGTCACTCCCTTGGCCCCACCTGCCACCCTCAGGCGCTTCCCCCCAGGGGCCCCGGCAGTGCAGCGGAGCTGAGCAGCGTCTGCCTGCTCACTCCAGTGGCTGCTGGCCCCTCCCAGAGTCTGCATGCCCTCCTTCCCCACCCCCCACCCCCCAAACTCTCTCCCAGAGCCTGCACCCCCACCCCTCCTCCTGTTCCCCCCGCCCCTGCCCCAGCCCAGAGCCTGCACCCAGCACCCAAACTCCCAGAGCCGTAACAAGGAATTTCTGTGCCCGAGGGAAGGGCCGGCTCCAGGATCTTTGGCGGCAGGTCCCTGAGTCCCTGTCGGAGGGAAGGACCTGTCGCCCAATTGCTGCCAAAGAAGCAGCAGCGGTAGAGCTGCCTCCAAAGAGCTGCTGATCGGGGTAGAGCTGCGCCCCTCCACTTTGCGCACCCGAGGCAAGTGCCTCACTCGCCTGGCCCTTGTTACGGCGCCGCAAACCCCATCCCAGAGCCTGCCCCCCAGAACCCCTCCCCACCCAAACTCCCTCCGAGAGACCAGCCTCTCACCCCTTCTGCACCCAAACTCCTCCCAGAGCCTGCACCCCTCCTGCACCCCAGTCCCCAGCCCCAGTCCAGGGCCTGCACCCTAGACCTCCTCCCCCCACCCAAACTCCCTCCCAGAGACCAGCCTCTCACCCCTTCTGCACCCAAACTCCCCCCAGAGCCTGCACCCCTCCTGCATCCCAATCTCCAGCAGGGGGGCAGGGGTTTGAAATGAATTTAAACACTCAGCATTTTCCTGTGCAAATGAATAAAGACCTAGCAGAGCTGTCCAGCAGCTGAAATCAGTTCCAGTCCTCGGCGTCTCTAAGAGGGACACTCGGTAGCTGAGGCGTGTGGGACACCTCTGTGGTGAGGACAGGTGAAAAAATGCTGGATTCAATGAAAGCTGAGCCCATTGGAGGGGAAGGTGAACGGCAGCACCACACAGGGTCATAACACTCAGACACGGGGCTTCACTGTCACTACCCCTGTGTTTTCCACTATTTATTTCCCCCTCCCCCACACACTGTCACACACAACCTTCTCCCCTTGAGCCCAATCCAACCTCCCCCTCTCCCCCACACACATCATGGGACACAGCCTCTTGGTGAGTCACTCAGATGGGGGCTTGTCTCTGCATCTCCCCAACAGGGCCACAGGAGACCAATGGAGCTAGGCAGGGATAGAAAAGACTTCCCCTCTCTTCTCCTTTCAAGAGCCTTGTTAATCTCACTCATGGGACGTTCCAGCACCGGGTGGGCTCAAAGCACCAACCTTCCCCTCAGCAATGGAAGGGGAAACCAGCTCTATCACATGGAAGGAGGCTCCCCACCTCTGCTGCTGCCATCCTGCAGCCTTTAATATGGATTTGTTTTAGCTAATGCAACCCCCTCAACCCCTAATTCATCCATGAATCAAGGAGAAAAAACCCTCAGTCAAGCACCAGAGGTGCAGTGGGTTAATGCACAGAACTTATACTAGCAGTGCTCAGTGGAGTGATGCTGCAGTTGTGAGTTCAAACCTCACCTGGAGCACTAGTTTTCTTTAAGCAAAGGGCTTCTGCCAATCATTTTGTCCTGCAGAAAATACAATTGCAGCTCAGAAGACACCGAGGTCCCCTTGCTTTACAGAGAGCAGGGCAGATTCCACAGATCTACCAGGCTCTGCTCTCCACCAGCCGCCTGTGTCAGGAGGGGTCGAACAGAGCACAGAGCACTGCCCCCGACTCCCCCTCAGTCTTTGCTCCCCAAACCACCTGTGTGCTCACCCTCTTCGCGGTGAGACTCAAACCCTGCCTGGCTTTCTGTATGTTGGTGGTTTTTGTCTGTTGTGTTGATGTGCATGTGGGTCCTGTGTGATTTTGGTGGATGCCTGGCATAGTTTTGTGTGCGTGGGTGTGTGTATGATTTTTGCATGAATATTGTTTTTTGCTTAGTATTCTTTTGGTATGTGGGTTTTGTGTTTCCTGTTGTGGGCTTTTGCTGTATTTTTGGTGTGGATTTGTTCTTTCTATGTTTTGTGAAGTTTTCCTTTTTGTGTATATGGTTCTGTGTGGGTTTGTGTGGGTTTGGTTTTTGTTTATGTCTGTGTGGGCCTGTGCAGTGTGTGATTTTCTCATTCTCTCTGTGTGGGTTTGTCTCTCTGTTTGTATCTTCATGTGTAAATTCACTGGAACTTTTCAAAATCTGCACAACTTTGACAATTTTCACCAGGAATTTTTCTCCATTAACAAATTCTCACTTGTTCCCTACCAGTTGGTGACCATTGTCCCAGGGGCCTGTCAGTCTCAGGGTCCTGATTTCCCATTGACCCTTCCCCCTTCTACTGGGACTGGGAACTAGCCAACCAAAAACCCTACTAAGTTTTAATAAAGGGCCAACAGTCCCTTACACAAGCCAGCCCTGTAAGAGTCACCAATGTCCAGAGAAGACAGCACAAGCTGGTCCCATGGTGTAACAGGCAGCACTCAGGGCTCTGAATTCTGCAATCTGAGTTCAAATCTCAATAGGACCTTGTGTTAGCAGGTGATAAAGATTTGGTGCCCAAGGTGCTTTCCTTTCTCCAGCTATAGAATAGTGAGTCCTTTCCCTCCTGTTGGGTGACTCCTTGCCACTGGAGCCAGGTCTTTGGTGGGGTCTAGAAGTGGCTGTGGTTGGGATTCTCACTGCTTCACCTGATGCCCACAAGTTTGGTGCTTGTGGACACACTTTTCCTCTTGCTCACATGGCACTTGAAGAAAGTGCCAGGGCCAGGCTTGATAGGCAGGAGGGAGGCAGAGTCCCAGGCGGGAGCCCAGCACCTCTTCTCCTCTGGGCACCTAGAGCAGAGGCAGCTGGTGCTGACAGCTCCGAGGGAAGGCTTATAAGCCACAGAGCAACTGAGGGCGGGGCTAGACGAGGGCAGGACCATGCCTATGTGTGGCCAGCAGACAGGCAACCAGATTCCCGGCCAGCCTGCTCCCTGCTCCCTACCATGCCAAACCCCCACTGAAGGCCACCCGCAGACCACTATGTGGAGTGGCTGCTGATGCTCTGTGGCCAACATCAGAAGACGATAGGAAAGCAGGGCCAGCCCCCCTGGTGGGGCCTCTTACCGTTCCCATTCCAGATGCTCACTTTGGCAGTGGGGCAGAAGATTTTACCTCAAGAGGCTTTTCCCCAGCTGAGGAGAAGCAGAGAAACATCCAGGCTCCAAAGGCGCTATTTAGCAACCCCCTCAAGCACAGGGACAGAGGGAAACTGCTCCACACGCTTGCCTGGGCAGCCGCCCATTTTCTTTGGCAAGTCAGGAATGGCAAAGGCGAGACTGGAAGCACCTGGGACTCATGCCCCAGCCTTTGTGATGCCCAACCCCCAACTCCTTCCCAGGGCTCTAGCTGAAGCCAGAGCATTGGCCTGAGCAGCCAAGAAGAGGTTCCAGATCTGAAGGGAGCAGGACTTTCAGCACGAAGGTAAAACTGCAGCAACAAAACCACAAAGGGACTTGACCCCACAAGTTCTTGATTCAAAGTCAGAAACCTTATCTGTTAAGCCATGTGGATGCCTACTTCATGCACTTCTTTGGAAAAGGTGAACACTGTGTTTCTTGGGTCACCTATTGAGGGGGGGCGAGACGCTGGGCACAAGAAGTCGAGTTCCCAGTGAGATGTAATTCTATGGAGCCAGGTACAGGGCTTTGGCAGGGAGGATTATCCTGCTTTAAGCACCATTGTAGAGAACGCTTTCTACACCTGCTCCTGTGGATGTGGCCTCTCTCCTGATTCCTCAGGAAAGGAACTTTTCCAGGAAATGGCCACAGCATCTGGGAATCCGCACGTAGCTGTAAACAGAATTTGGCTCCTGGCACACAAGGCAACTTAAAAGCTGAGCACCCAGACAGGGGCTTGAACCCTGGACCCTCAAATTAAGAGCCTGATGCTCTACCAACTGAGCTACCTGGGCTTGTTGGGACAACATCACCGTTCACCACAAGCGCGAGCGGGCAGGCAAAAGAGAGGCAAAAAAAGTCCTAGGAACCCCTCCTCTTTTTCTGCACAGCCACTGCCTGTCAGCAGGATTCCTCCTCCTCCTCCCTCCTGTGCCTCAGTGCGACTAAATCTCCACACCTAGACAGCCGGTCCGTCCGCTGCACCCCAATCCCCCATGCCTGAGCCTCCCTGCCAAAGCCCTGCACCTGGCTCCAGATAATTAAGTCTCACATCTCACTGGGAACTCAACTTATTGTGCCCAGAGAGTCTCGCCCCCCCTCAGTAGCTGACCTGAGAAACACAGTGTCTGCAAAAGCAGCAAAGAGTCGTGTGGCACCTTATAGACTAACAGACGTACTGGAGCATGAGCTTTCGTGGGTGGTGCTCCAGTGAGGGGCACCAGCAGAGCTGTGAATCTGGAGGTCAGGACTGGGATAGCAGGGGCTGCGGGTCGGGAGTTAGGGGTGTCACCGAGTCCCCGGGCGATGCTCTGGAACTGCTCCCCACAAAGCCAGGCAGGACTCTGGGGAGCCTCGTCTCCCTTGCAGCAGCCTGTCTCCAGGGCAAGAAGCTCACACGGCTTCACCTCCTGGGTCTCTCCTTGGAGCATTCAGCATGTGCCCCTCCGTGCGCTTCCCACAGCGAGTCCGCCCAGGCGGGGTCCTGGGGAAGCCAGAGGGTCCTGCCCCCCACACACACTTCGCAGTCAGACGTGACTCTCAGCCAGCCAGTAACACAGAGGGTTTATTTAGACGACAGGAACACAGTCCAAACCAGGTCTTGCCGGTACAGACAACAGGACCCCCCCTTAGTTAGGTCACAGCCCCGTTGGGAGGCCCGAGCCCCATGGCGGCTCCCCTCCATTTCCCAGCCAGCTTCCAAACCTGCCAACTCCCCTCCAGCCCCTCCTCTCTGGGCTTTGTCTCCTTCCCAGGCCAGGAGGTCACCTGCTCTCTTTGTTCTCCCCCACCTTTAACATCCCCCTGCAGGGGGGAAGGGCCTGGCCATTAGTTGCCATGGAGACTTCGTCACATGACCCCCTCTAGACGAAGTGAGGCAGCGTTTGGAATAGCCCGGCTGAGCCCGGCCGTTTTCTCACAGTATCTGCTGCCGTAACCGCATGTGGTGTGGACGTGCGAACCCCAAAGGGATCAAACATGACAGACACATAAGGCCAGTTACGGGGAGGTTTCCATGGCCAGGCCTGAGGGTTAAGCAGCTGGGCTCTAACAGCTGCCTCCTCCAAAGGAAAAGGGGCCTCGGCACCCATAGAAATAACTGGTTGCAAAAATCAATCGTCCTGCATCCATCACCATTTTAAATACTGACCTCTCCTGCCCGACGTGTCTTTGTTTAGCCAACAAGCGAACTGGGGAACTCTGCGGCTGTTACCCTCTAACTCAGGAGAAGGCTACACATCTGGACTCAAGCAATGTTCCTCTTGGAAAAAATTATTTTAAAGTTTATCAAAAAAAATTCCATTTGAAATAGAAATAATTACAGTCTGCACTGGGGCTCTATTTTCATACATGCTATTTCTCTCCCATGTTCCCCCACTCTAATTCCTTTGGAGTGAGGTTTCACTTTTCAAGATTAGCCACCGTTTCCAATATAGTAGGAGGGGCAGGGAGAGAACTAGAAGAAAACCTGAATTATATTGTAACACTGAAAGTTATCACATAATCAGCCTCTTACTTTACTCTAATTAACTTCATGTTTAATTTCATTGTCGCTGGTAACAACTTATTCAAAGATTATAAAATATAAACCTATAGGGCAGTTTTCTCTTAATTACCATTTCCACCCAGTGAGCTTTGTGTGAAATCACATTCTACAATAACCTAGGAGCCTTCCATTTCTGTGAGTTCATTTCGCCCTGGGTCTTCTCCCATAAGTGTGGGTGGAAGGGCTCTCAGGCTGCATGGGAAGGCTGCATCATGAGAAAAACCACCTGTGCTCTATTTTCACACTTTCTAATCTTTCAAAGTCGCAGGAGGTGGAGAAGTGATACAAATGCAAAAAACTTAATAGCAAAACTAAGAGACCAAACCATGGAGTCAGGACTCAGCATTCATGTATCCTGCCGTCTGAACTTGGAATCTGATACATTCCCTCATTGGCTACCATCATTTGTCCAGCTTGGAACTGCTTCTTGTCCAGCAAGTCAAACAGATTGGGACCCAAAGGCATGGAATGGCTCTGAAGGAATCAGCTGTTTCTCTCTGTGCTTCATGAAACTTTGGATCCAAATGGTAAAAGACAGTTGTGCCCAATTTAATCATGGCATCCTTTAGGAGTGTGACCAATGCCACTTAACTAGGGAGCAGCGTTCTAAAAATAGTTTACCTGGGCCACAGGTCACCATAGCTTCCATCTCTGGGGTGAAAATCAAAATCTGCAGTTTCTCCCTGAGTTCTTGTCGAATCTTTGACCTTCTTGGGGTAATTTTACACGGCTCTGGTGTAGAATTCTTCACCAACCACACAACGTATCAATAGCGATAGTGAGGCACAACTCCCCCAAATATGCCCTTTCATTTCTTTAATCTGGTGGCACAGATTTAAATTAGGGACTAAATTCAGGTGCGGTTTAGAATCCTTGTAAAACACCAAATGTCAGGTCTCTATGGAAAATAGGTTTCTTTCTGCAGCTATATCACATTCAACACGGATTTCATGTTCTACATATTTGCAGCATCTCCCAGGGGTGAGCTGAACAGAAACATCACTTCCATTTCCCCCATCCCCACCTAGACAGGAATTGCATTTCCCAAATAATAGGCAACACACACCTGATTAGGAAGGAGATATCTTCAGGAGTCACCTCCTGCAGGGCCCGGGCCACAACTGCTTTGGGAGCCAAATGCAGGGGTACTGTGCTTAGTTCCAAGCCATTTATGACCCTGCCAGCAGGTAGGGGATCTTGGGGGACAACTACTGCACTGGTGTGGTGCAAAATAACCTTTATTAAGAAAATGCAAAAACAGGGAAAATTCAATAGTGAGGGGTATGGGGGTTGTCAAGGTAGACAATTGGGGAGGGGTTTCTTTTAGTAAACAGTATAGGGGGTTTCAATAGTGGGGGTACAATACAGTGAGGTACAATACAGTTGGTAACCAATTAACACAGAAATATATGATGTAACAGGTAGTTAACAATTTCTGTGTAAAGGGTGTGTCACAGCAGCATATAACCAACTAACAGTTATGGGTAAAATGTGTTAAATAACCAACAACTCTAGGTAAAAATGTGTTACAGTGGTGTAAATGTAAAATGTGAGGTGTGTCAGAGAGAAAAAGGGTAACCAATGGGGTTTTATGCTAGATTTCAGCAATACAATTGAGGTTTGGCAGCAGTAGAAGCGGAGACCAAAGGCAGAGGCACTGCGGAGGGAGATTTAAACTCAGGGAGACGCAGAGAACAGACAGGCTGCAAGTTTAAGCAGCAAAGAGACTGCAACAAGTCAGGGAGACACAGAGAACAGACAGGCTGCAACAAGTGACTGGGGAAGCCCGG
>ML127968.1:6999-23017 GCA_003846335.1 Cuora mccordi | reverse complement strand
GATGGGAAATTGTCCAAGCTGGCCCAGGAGAGACGTGTGTGTCCCTGCTGCCCCCTGCTGGTGGGGCTGAGCCCCGCTCTGTGTGTGTGTGTGTGTGTGTGTGTGGTGCTTTGCAGGATTTTGTATCCTGCAGCAAGTGACACACACACACATTGACGCACAAAGGGACTCACACAATCCCAAGAACACTCACGCACAACACACCAAGAGGGACATGCTAGCCCAATCCCCAAAGAAAGAAACAATCACACCCCCAGCCACACTCACAATCACACACACACACCAGAATATTCGCAATTGTGCTCAGAGACACAACCGCACACAGTTCACTCCCACTGCTCCCAACACAAGGACCTGCTGCCCCACACAGCCTGTGCCGAGGCCTGTGGAACTCACTGCCACTGGACAGCTACCCATGAGAATGGACCTTTCCAGGAGACCAATAGACATGGCCATGGTGACAGAGGGGGCTGGGCTCACAGGGTCTGACCCGGGCTGAGACTGGTTCTGACCTAGAGGGGTCTATCCAGCCGGGGGCAGCATGACCCACACACAAACCCACCAGAAGCGCCTTTCTTAGCGGGTCTCCCAGGCCATCCCCCACCCTGCCCCGGGTTGGGTAACAAAGGGGCAGCACAGGATTCTGGGCCGTGTCACAACCCGGCCCGAGCCCCCCACTCACACAGGCTGGCGAGTTGGGTAACAGTCGAGGGATTGCACAAGAGAGAGTCAGAGCCAGGGAGAGAACCCAGGAGTCCTGGCTCTCCCCCCGACACACTCTAACCACTGGACCCCACTCCCCTCTCAGGGCTGGAGATAGAACCCAGGAATTCTGACCAGCAACCCCGCCTCCCCCCCCTGCTCTGACCACTGGACCCCACACTCCCCTTTTAGATTTTAGGCTCGCTGCCTCTTCTATCCACCCACCCCACCTGTCCATCCCTTTGCTGCAGGTTTCTGGGGTGTCACCCCTGCTCTGCATTCCCCCAGTGCAGCCCAAGGCTTTTCCTGCCCCAACCACACCTCCTCTCCCCCTCGTGCTGGATCATCTGCTTGGCTCCCTGCCCCCTCTCGGGGCGCGCTGTGCGGCATGGCTGGGGATTGTGCAATAGCCCAGCACCAGGCAACGCAGAACGGACATCACATGCCCTGCCCCACCTCATCTGAGCTGCTTTCCAGGTGAATTGGAGCCCAGCACCCCGCACCTGGGCCCTCCTGCCCCACAGGGCGTGAGCTGCAGCCCCCACCACACTCTGCAGAGGGGAGAAGGGTCAGGCCAGCTGTTGTGTATTTGGTTGTCATGGTTTTTGTTGCTATGGCAACTGAGTTAGATTATTATGGGTTAGCTCAACCGGTTTCAACCGGCTGAGGGAGCTCTCTGTATATATGTAAATAAAATGGAGGTTTTGGTTAGCTGCCTGCTCTCTGGCCTCAAGTGATTGCTTCCTACACCGGCTGCCCCAAGGATATAACACCAGCCAGCCCTTGTAAGATGGGGAAATCACCACCGGGGTCGACGGTATGGGGGCTGTGACATACAGAGAAACGGTTGTTGCACCGGCAGAGGGCAGCAGAGCATTCACACACACATACACACACACACAATTGCAAACATACAGAAACAAATATGTATCCAGCCACACACACACACATGGACTATATTGTATGGACTTTATTGTCGTCTTTGCTTCTCTGTGCTAATCTAAGGACTTTCCATGCTGTGTTTCAGTTGACTAATAAACCCTGCTCTGTTTTAACAGTCTGCCCAGTGTCACAGCACAAACTTGCTCTGTGCATTGACTGAGGAACAGTCTCTGAACAGGAGTGTCGTTCAGCTGGATCTATTGGCAGAGCTCACAGGTGGAAATAGGAGTGTTGAAGCCAGAGGAATAGCAGCATTTTCCGGAAAACACTGGCCCTAGTGATAACATTAAATACAATAGTCTCAAGATCTATACCTGTGTTCATCAGATCTGTCCCTCTGCCTTCACATAGTTCACTCTGCTGGCGGGTTCCACCTCTTCCCTCATCTGTGTCTGTCTTGTCTATTTAGACTGTAAATTCTTCAGGGCATGGACCATCTTCTATTCTGGGTTTGTGCTGTGTCTAGCACAACAGGGGCCCATGGTTTGTTGGCTCTTAGGCACAAAGGTCATGAATATGAGTTATAATAATAACTCTCCTGCCACTTTGAGCCAAGGAAGCCGGCCTTGGGGTGTTACATCTTAAAAATGAGCTGGGGTTAAAACCGTGGAATATTCCTTGTGACAAGTATCCCACAAATTCCATGGACCTTCCTTGTTTTCTTTCCCTTCCCAGGGTTTCCAGTTTCCAAACCTGATGTGATCTTGCACCTGGAATGAGGGGAACAGCCGTGGGTCTCAGATCTCTATGGCTCTAGAAAAAAGTGCTCCCGAGAGCTGTGTGCACAGGTGAGGAATTGGGTGAACCATCTCAACAACTGTCTGTGAATACAGGAAACCTTTGGGATGCCCTACAAAGACTCTGCAAGTTGTAAGCGCTCCAAGTTCAGAACTGTTCCCTGTAGATGTGGAATAATTAGGCAGATGTCACTCATGGCTTCCCACCTATCCTGACTGACAGTTAGCAGCAGGTCCCTCCCCGATCTCACTTTCCCCTGAGAGTTCTGGTGAGATGCACACCCAGAATGGATCCCTTCCTCTCTCTGCTCTGGGGAAGGGTTTGGGGGAAATCAGCTCCTGAGAGCTTTGATCTCTCCCACACATATTTTGGTTTGTTCACACCTTTTTCCATTCCTCTCTCTGAGATTCCTTTCTCTCCGGCACAGGGAGTGACCTATGTCTGGATTCTCTCTGTCTCCCATCAGGTGATGGGATGGTGAGTGAGAACGAGGAGACACCCCAGCAGGAAGATGCTGAGCAAGTAGAACCACATGGGACGTTATCAGGAAGATCCAAAGGGAATGTTTCCGGGAGTTGTGCACTCCCAGAAAGAACAAAAGCCTGTGAGACTAAGCACAGGCCAGAGGAAAACTTCAGTAGCCACTCAGACCTTATTACACGCGAGAGCATCAACTTGGAAGAGACACGTTACACATGGCATGAGTGTGGGAAAAGCTTCAATGAGAGCTCAGACCTTCACACACATCAGAGAATCCACAGGGGAGAGACGTCCTACACGTGCTCTGAGTGTGGGAAAAGCTTCAATCGGAGCTCAAACCTTGTTAGACATAAGAAAATCCACATATGAGAGAATTGTGAGAAATGCCTTGATTCCGGCTGGACAAATATTGTTTTTTAAAAAATCACAATTGCGAATTCCCACAGAGTGACCTTTGCACCATATTCCCTGTGGTCTCTCAGCTCCCCTAGATGAGTTGCCTGCTTCTGCCTTTTGCAGCTCCCTGTTCTTTATTCCCCATCACCATCCCAATCCCCCTGTTGTTCAATTGGTTAGGTCAGTATTTTTTTTAAAGGGCTGGGAAGACGAGTCCCTAGCAAATGGCTTGGAACTAAGCACGATACGCCTGCATTTGGCTCCCAAAGCAGTTGTGGCCCGGGCCCTGCAGGAGGTGACTCCTGAAGATATCGCCTTCCTAATCAGGTGCGTGTTGCCTATTATTTGGGAAATGCAATTCCTATCTAGGTAGGGATGGGGGAAAATGGAAGTGATGTTTCTGTTCAGCTCACCCCTGGGAGATGCTGCAAATATGTAGAAAATGAAATCCGTGTTGAATGTGATATAGCTGCAGAAAGAGACCTGTTTTCAATAGCTACCTGACATTTGGTGTTTTACAAGGATTCTAAGCCGCACCTTGTCTGTTACAGCTGTCCCCCTGCTGGATTCCTTTTCCCCCCTTCCTTTCTGTTTGTGCTAAGTGGCCGCCCCCCTGGCCATTGAACTGACCAAAGTCACAGCCTGGCCCTGCTCATGGGGATGGCTTGTGCAGACTGACTGGAGCTATTGCTCTGCTCAGGGAGGGGGACGTCTTGCTCCTTTGTCTAGCTTCTTTGTTCAGACCCGGCTCGGTGTAGGGTGCTCTGCCCAGGAATGCAAGACCTAAAGTGGCCAAATAGCTGAGTGTATGAGTCATACCTGTGGCTCAAAAACTTGCCCAGGCATGTTCTGTGCTCACCTGCAGCCTTCGCTCCTCCCCTGTAACAAGGGGAACCAATCAGAGTTACTGGCGGGAAACTGCCTGAGTTTGCCTTTAAAACCAGACATTTTCTGATCAGACCCCTGGAGAGGTTCCTGCATTGCCACCTGGTCTGATCAGCTAGCGGTCTTTGGGGGGCCCTCTCCCCGCTCTCGTTTGTTTTTGAGCGTACCCCTGTTTTTAAACTCCCCTCCCATGACAACGAATTTTGCCTGGAGATCTCCTGATTATTGTAAGCGAATCGAGTCCTCTCTGCGTCCTCTGATGCTAAAACTGCTGTTCCTGTTGCTGCTTTGGGGATTGGTAAGGAAAACCTCTTGCACACTCCCCTTGTTCTAGCTGCTGGCTTTCTTTCCCCAGCAGGCAGACTCAAGCTAACTCCATGGTCTGTGTTCTGTAACTGCTCTGCTTCTAGCTCCGCAGCGCCTTTGCTGCTAGAAATAAGCCTGTGCCGCTGCTAAGCTGTGCCTTCCTGGACTCTATCCTGGGCTGCCAGCTTGCAGCCGTCCCACTGCTGCAGCCACCACCTTAAACCGCCCCCTTGGAGCTGTATCCTGGGCACACACCACTCTGCCCTCTGAAACTAACCCTAGTATAAGGTGCACCCATTAGGTTAGGTTTAGCCGTTAGTCTAGATAAATTGTAATTTCATTTTGCATAGCTGTGGTTAAGTTAGGTTTAGAAAATTGTTTGCATTGTACTCTGTAAGTTAGGCTTAGAGAATTGTTGTATTGTGTTTTGTTACTTGCTAATTTGTGTAGTCTTGGTTAAGTTAGATCATAGATAAAGACCTTGCTGTGTTCTGTATAATTGTTTCCCCCCGTTCTCCCCGTGCCCCCCCCATTAAGTTTTTTGCATTTGTATCACTTCTCCACCTCCTGCGACTTTGAAAGATTAGAAAGTGTGGAAATAGAGCACAGGTGGTTTTCTCATGATGCAACCTACCCACTAGGATGAGAGCCCTTCCACCCACACTTTTGGGAGAAGAACCAGGGCGAAATGAACTCACAGAAATGGAAGGCTCCTAGGTTATTGCAGAATGTGATTTCACACAAAGCTCACTGGGTAGAAATGGGAATTAAGAGAAAACTGCCCTATAGGTTTATATTTTATAATCTTTGAATAAATTGTTACCAGCGACAATGAAATTAAACACGAAGTTAATTAGTGTAAAGTAAGAGGCTGATTATGTGATAACTTTCAGTGTTACAATATAATTCAGGTTTTCTTCTAGTTCTCTCCCTGCCGCTCTTACTATATCGGAAATGGAGGCTAATCCTGAAAGTGAAACCTCACTCCAAAGGAATTAGAGTGGGGGAACATGGGAGAGAAATAGCATGTATGAAAATAGAGCCCCAGTGTAGACTGTAATTATTTCTATTTCCAATGGAATTTTTTTTGATAAACTTTAAAATAATTTTTTCAAGAGGAACATTGCTTGAGTCCAGACGTGTAGCCTTCTCCTGAGCTAGAGGGTAACAGCCCCAGAGTTCCCCCGTTCGCTTGGTTGCTAAACAAAGACACGTCGGGCAGGAGGGGTCAGGATTTAAAATGGTGATGGATGCAGGACGATTGATTTTTGCAACCAGTTATTTCTATGGGTGCCGAGGCCCCTTTTCCTTTGGAGGAGGTAGCTGTTAGAGCCCAGCTGCTTAACCCTCAGGCCTGGCCATGGAAACCTCCCCGTAACTGGCCTTATGTGTCTGTCATGTTTGATCCCTTTGGGGATCGCACGTCCACACGACATGCGGTTACGGCAGCAGATACTGTGAGAAAACGGCCGGGCTCCGTCGGGCTGTTCCAAACGCTGCCTCACTTCCTCTAGAGGGGGTCATGTGACGAAGTCTCCATGGCAACTAATGGCCTGGCCCTTCCCCCCTGCAGGGGGATGCTAAAGGTCGGGGAGAACAAAGAGATCAGGTGACCTCCTGGCCTGGGAAGGAGACAAAGCCCAGGGAGGAGGGGCTGGAGCGGGGTTGGCAGTTTTGGAAGCTGGCTGGGAAATGGAGGGGAGCCGCCATGGGGCTCGGGCCTCCCAACGGGGCTGTGACCTCCCTGGGGCCCCAGATGGACATACCTAAAGGGGGTCCTGTTGTCTGTACCAGCAAGACCTGGTTTGGACTGTTCCTGTCATCTAAATAAACCTCTGTGTCACTGGCTGGCTGAGTGTCACGTCTGACTGCGAAGTGGGGGGGCAGGACCCTCTGGCTTCCCCGGGACCCCGCCTGGGCGGACTCGCTGGGGGAAGCGCACAGAGGGGCAGAGGGCGCTGAATGCTCCAAGGAGAGACCCAGGAGGTGAAGCCGTGTGAGCTTCTTGCCCTGGAGACAGGCTGCTGCAAGGGAGAGGAGGCTCCCCAGAGTCCTGCCTGGCTTTGTGGGGAGCAGTTCCAGAGCATCGCCCGGGGACTCTGTGACACCCCTCACTCCCAACCCGCAGCCCCTGCCATTCCAGTCCTGACCTCCAGATTCACAGCTCTGCTAGTGCCCCTCACTCATGACCCGCAGCCCCTGCTATCCCAGTCCTGACCTCCAGACTCTCAGCTCTGCTGGTGCCCCTCACTCCCGACCCGCAGCCCCTGGTATCCCTGTCCTGACCTCCAGACTCACAGCTCCGCTGGTGCCCCTCACTCCCAACCCGCAGCCCCCTGCGCTCCCTCCAGCTCCGCTGGTGCCCCTCACTCCCGACCTGCAGCCCCCTGGGTTCCCCCCAGCTCTAGTGGTGACCCTCACTCCTGACCCGCAGCCCCTACTATCCCAGTCCTGACCTCCAGACTCACAGCTCTGCTGGTGCCCCTCACTCCCGACCCGCAGCCCCCTGCGCTCCCTCCAGGTCTGCGGGTGCCCCTCACTCCCGACCCGCAGCCCCTGCCATCCCAGTCCTGACCTCCATACTCACAGTTCTGCTGGTGCCCCTCACTCTCGACCCGCAGCCCCCTGCGCTCCCTCCAGCTCTGCGGGTGCCCCTCACTCCCGACCCGCAGCCCCTGCCATCCCAGTCCTGACCTCCATACTCACAGCTCTGCTGGTGCCCCTCACTCCCGACCTGCAGCCCCTGGGTTCCCCCCAGCTCTGATGGTGCCCCTCACTCCCGACCCGCAGCCCCTGCTATCCCAGTCCTGACCTCCAGACTCACAGCTCTGCTGGTGCCCCTCACTCCTGACCCACAGCCCCCTAGGCTCCCCGCTGAGCTCCCCAGTCACTGCGATGCCGGTGCCCCTCACTCCTGATCCGCAGCCCCCTGGGCTCCCTCCAGCTCTGCTGGTGTTCCTCACTCCCGACCCGCAGCCCCTGCTATCCCAGCCCTGACCTCCAGACTCACAGTTCTGCTGGTGCCCCTCGCTCCCGACCCACAGCCCCCTGAGCTCCTCCCAGCTCTAGCGGTGCCCCTCACTCCTGACCCGCAGCCCCCTGGGCTTCCCCCAGCTCTACCAGTGCTCCTCACTCCCGACCCGCAGCCCCTGCCATCCCATTCCTGACCTCTTGTGACGTTATGAGTGTAATATATTTCATTGAAAGGTGACAGGGCCAGAAAGAGTTAATTAACTCACCTCACCCACTGACCTGACCCATGGGTGAACCTTGAGGTCTGGTTAGGAAGATCTGTAAATGAATAGAGCTTTGAAATGCAAGTCTGCATTGTTAGAGGTAGAAGGGGAGATGTTTGCTCAGGTCTTGTGATGTCAACAAACAAGTCCTGTCTATTGCTGTAGTTTTAATTCAAAGATCAAAAAAGGAATATTAACATTTATGATGATACTTGAGTGAGTATTATTGTCTCTGTGTCTCTTTGAAGGTTGTGCTAACCTGGATCTGAACTGTTTAATGGGTAAATTACCCTGTGCTAATTGCCAGGATGTTTGGGAGAAAGAGTTAAGCCTATTGTTTTCTCAGGCTGAAAGGCTGCTGGAAATATATAAGAACCCTGGGACATGATCCTGCGTCATCTCAGATCTGCTTTCGGTTTCAAGAGAGGGAACTCTTAAGCCATAAGGATTGAGATCCCGAGTCACTGACTGGAGTCACCCTGAATATGGACATTGGACTGTAACCTCTGGACTATTTCTAAAAGGACTTTTGGCAACTACAAGCTCACCTCTGCTATGCATCTGAACCTCAAGAATTGAATTCAAGTCTGTCTGTACATTGATCTTTTAACCAACACTCTCTCTCTCTCTCTTTTCTTTTTTAATAAAATTTAGCTTAGTTAATAAGAATTGGCTATAGCGTGTATTTTGGGTAAGATCTAAGTTATAATTGAACCTGGGTGTGTGGCTGATCCTTTGGGATTGGAAGAACCTTTTCTTTGATATGATGAGATCAGATTTTCAGGAATCATCATCATATCTGACAGGTGTGTCTGGATGGAGGCCTGAGGCTGGGCACTTTAAGGGAACTGTGTTGTTTGGACTTCTGAGTAACCAGTGAGGAAATAGAGAAGCTGTTTTGTGCTGGTTGGTAAATCTAAGTATTGGAATAACCACCAGCATTTGGGAAATGGAAATGGAAGGGAAATCCCCTATTTATCTTGCATTTCTTTTGTAAACAATTCTGACTTTTATGCCTCATTACTTGTAGTCACTGAAAATCTTTTTTTTTTTTCAGTAGTTAATCTTGGTTTATTGCTTTCTCTAACCAGTGTGGTTGGATTAAAGTGTGTTGGAAACTCCATTTGGAATAACAAGGCTGGTGCATGTCATTTTCCATTGATGAAATAACAGATTTCATATGAGCTCCCATTGTTCAGTAGTGTGCTGGACAGGACAAGATGCACATTTCTGGGGGATGTCTGGGAGCAGAGAATTTTCTGGGGCTCTCCTGTGGGTTATTCGGGAGTTGCTGACTAGCAGCACTCAAAACTGTGTAGCTGGGAGCGAGTTACATGCTGGAGACTGCGTGTTACCTGCCCAGGAGTGGCTGCTCTCACAGTAAAGCAGTGTAAAAGGCACCCCGGCCTGGGGAACTGAGGGGACACAGCTGTTCAACAGTCCAGATTGTACTGTGCTTAATGTCACAGACACTCAATTTCAAAGTCTCCTAAAACACACAGAAAATAAATCCATGTCCCAGAAATCGAAGTCTCCAGAGAGAGGGCAAGTCTCCCTGGCACTGCTTCTTGCTGACAGACAGGTCCAGAGACAAAGAGAGAGTCCCAGGGAAACTGGAAACATAAGTGTGGGGCTCAGTGGAGAAAGGGGACAGGAAGGGCAGGGATATTACTGAACGCAGGATCTCAGCAGTACTAAATGTCAGGATAACACATAGTGCAGCCCACTGGAAAACATAATCCCAAATATACATATAAAATGATGGGGTCTAAATTAGTAATTTCCATTGATTTATATAAGGGCAACAAGATATTCTCTGTATTATTGTCTATCCCTTTTTAAATAATTCCTAACATCCTGTTTGCTTTTTTGACTTCCGCTGCACACTGCTGGATGTCTTCAGAGAACTATCCACAATGACAAAAAGATCTTTTTCCTGATCAGCTGTAGCTAAATTTGCCCCCATCATATTGTATGTATAGTTGGGGTTATTTTTTCCAATGTGCATTACTTTACATTTATCCACATTAAATTTCATTTGCCATTTTGTTGCCCAATCACTTAGTTTTTGAAGTTCTTCACAGTCTGCTTTGGTCTTAATTATCTTGAGCAGTTTAGTAACATCTGCAAACTTTGCCACCTCACTGTTTACCCCTTTCTCCAGATCATTTATGAATAAGTTGAATAGGACTGACTCTTGGGGAACACCACTAGTTACTCCTCTTCATTCTGAAAATTTACCATTTATTCCTACCCTTTGTTCCCTGTCTTTTAACTAGTTCTCAATCCATGAAAAGATCTTCCTTCTTATCCCATGATAACTTAATTTATGTAAGAGCCTTTGGTGAGAGACCTTGTCAAAGGCTTTCTGGAAATCTAAGTACACTATGTCCACCGGATCCCCCTTGTCCACGTTTGTTGACACCTTCAAAGAACTCTAATAGACTAGTAAGACATGATTTCCCTTTACAGAAACTATGTTGACTTTTGCCCAACAATTTTTGTTCTTCTATGTGCCTGACAATTTTATTCTTTACTATTGTTTCAACTAATTTGCCTGGCACAGACATTAGACTTACCAATCTGTAATTGCCAGGATCGCCTCTAGAGCCCTTTTTAAATATTGGCGTTACATTAGCAATCTTCCAGTCACTGGGTACAGAAGCTGATTTAAAGGACAGGTTACAAACCATAGCTAATAGTTCCCCAATTTCACATTTGAGTTCCTTCAGAACTCTTGGGTAAATACCATCTGGTTCCGGTGACTTGTTACGTTAAATTTATCAATTAGTTCCAAAACCTCCTCTAGTGACACTTCAATCTGTGGAAATTTCTCAGATTTGTCACCCACAAAAGGTGTGGGAATCTCCCTAACATCCTCAGCCATGAAGACTGAAGCAAAGAATGCATTTAGTTTCTCCGCAATGACCTTATCGTCTTTAAGGACTCCTTTTGTATCTCAATCGTCCAGGGGCCCCACTGGTTGTTTAGCAGCTTCCTGCTTTTGATGTAATTAAAAAACATTTTGTTATTACCTTCTGAGTTTTTGGCTAGCTGTTCCTCAAACTCCTTTTTGGCTTTTCTCATTACATTTTGACACTTAATTTGGCAGTACTTATGCTCCCTTCTATATACACCTCACTAGGATTTGACTTCCACTTTTTAAAAGATGCCTTTTTATCTCTCACTGCTTCTTTTACATGGTTAAGCCAAGCCACAGTGGCTCTTTTAGTTCTTTTGCTGTTTTTTTTTAAATTTGGGGTATACATTTAAGTTGGGCCTCTAATATTGTGTCTTTGAAAAGCATCCATGCAGCTTGCAGGGATTTCACTCTAGTCACTGTACCTTTTAATTTCTGTTTAACTAACCCCTTCATTTTTGCATAGTTCTCCTTTCTGAAATTAAATGCCACAGTGTTGAGTTGTTCTTCCCACCACAGGAATGTTAAATGTTGTTATATTATGATCACTATTTCCAAGCGGTCCTGTTATAGTTACCTCTTGGACAAGATCCTGCGCTCCACTCCTGGAGCAAGATCCTGCGTGAAGAACTTCCTTTCATTTTCTTTAAACCTGCTGCCTATTAATTTCATCTGGTGACCGCTAGGAAGCTTCTGTTGATTATGCTGCACTTAACCCTCAGTTTTACTTGAGCAAACAGGAGATATTTGACACTGTGCGATACGGCTCCTGTGCTCTGTTCCCAAAGTGTTCTGCAGCAGGGGAGGGTCTCTGGTAATGTGTGTGTCACTAGCATATTGGGGTGATGCTGAAACTGAGCAGAGTAGAGGTGGCATTGTGGGGCTGGCGTAAACCTTCTCTCTCCATTTCCCCTTCCAAGAACCGAGGGGACAGTAACCCTTACCCAGTGAGGTCACATTCTCATAGTTCTCCTGCATGACATCCCAGTAGAGGGCTCTCTGAGTGGGGTCCAGCAGAGCCCACTCTTCACTGGTAAAATACACTGCTACCTCCTCAAAGGTCACCGGCCCCTGAAAGAGCAAGAGTCCAACTCTCAATACCCGCTGCTCCATTCACAGCCCCACTATTTGTGGGGAGAGAAGCCCATCAAAGGGAAGCCCTGGGTGGATTGCAGTCAACAAAGTCCCACCCCCACCCTGGTCAGAGCATCCAGGAAACATCAGAGTGAGGGGACAAAGAGAGACCCTTATCTCTCCCAGCAGATCCATCACATACCTACTAGCCACAGACTGATAGAGGAGAGGGAGGCTCTAGCAGGGACCAGGGAGAGCTCCCTGGTAGGAAGCCCAACACCCTCCTCATTGTGAGGAGATGGATATGAAGGGAGGGGAATCTCCCCTAACCCTCACTGGTGGGTATCCCCTTCATATTTCACAGCAGCCACTGGTTAGTCGGGTCAGGCTCCAGCACTATGAGTCTGGTCAGTTTTCTCAGCCCCATTCATGTGGGTTATTTTCTGCTCCACAAACTAGAGCATTTCCACCTCTGAACCTCACGGGTCTGTTCCTAGAATCTAGGACACTTATTAAACAAGTCCCAGCAGGTTTGTCACACCCTGTCCTCCCTTTCTCCACCCTGTGCATTTCCTGCCCCACTCCAACCTCCAAACCAGACTGTGCAAACCTGCCCATCTCCACTGTATTTGCTGTCCCTCTCCCTCCTGTAGGAACCCACCAACCCCCCCTCAAAAAAATAATCCCTACCTGAGCTGGCTCCACTGCAGCCATTTCTCTTCCCTGTGTCATGGGAGGATGGGATGAGCTGGAGAAAAACACGGACGTCATTCTGCAGCCCTGGCAGGGCGAGAAGGGCAGTTGTGGAGGTTTCAGAACAGGCTTTAGTTAATTTCACATCACGATTCCCCCAGGCCCTTTCCCTCCAGACAGACATCCTAGACTCTGCCATGCTGGGAACATGCTTGATCTCTTTATTACAGCTAAGCCCACAGAGACACTTTTAGCCTCCCTTCTCCCTCCCCCCATCCCGTAACAAAGTCTCTGAACACAAAGCTAGAAAAAAGCAGAACCAAAGGAGTCACTGTGGGGGATTCCCTCGGACACTGACCCCACGGCAGCCACACCCCAGCAGGGGGAATATGGAGTCTGGAACCGGCTTTTCCTCTGTCTGATCCTTTTCTTGTTCACTGGAAAGTGGTTCTGCCCAGGGATGCTGCAATACATGTGTCTGGGTGGACTAGAGAGCTGGAAATCTCTCCCCTCACTCATTTCTCCCACTGCCCCTTTCAGTCTCTCCTTCCCCTGTCCTCTCTGCCTGCTCCTCTGGCTGGGACATCATTCATTCATTCATGCCCGTCACCCCAACCGGGGTATGAGCCGCCAACCACAGATCTCCATAGTCTTCTATCCTGGGCCATTCGCTCTAGCTGGTTCCAGGTATAGCCCATTTTTTTGCTATCAACCTGAAGGTCGCGTCGCCAGGTATTTCTTGGGCCGTCTTTCCTGACTCGTACATGGTCCTCACGTTCCATGTGCCGATGGTAATCCTCCTGGTTGTAAGAAGGGTGATCGGCTTAGTGACTTCCTCGCGGCTTTCACCACCCAGCGTCATGCGTCTTCGAGTTGAAGACCCTTCTTTTTCTAGGCTAAAAGTCTCTGTTAACTCTATTGTTGGCGTTTCTGTAGCAAGCTGATTTTTACAGGGTGGAGTTGCTAGCCCCACGCCCAACCCTCCTCCTTTACCCTGACTTGGGACAGGCAGATGGCCCCAAAGGACCTCTCTGGTGGAGTTTGGCTGGGACAGTCCCATTCCTAAGGGCTTTGCTCTCCCACGGCTGGATTTGCTCCTGGCAATTGCTAATGGGAGGAGAAATGACGAGGGGCTGTTTGTGCAGAGTCACTTTCTTGCCAGTCCCCAGCACTTTCCCTGAGGTCTTTCAATAGCCCGGAGTCCGTAGCTCAGAATTTGCATTAACAGGACCCAGGGCTGCCCTAGGGGCCTAGTACCAGCTGCAGAAAGTCATCCCCTGGGCCGGGCAGAGAAGAAGCTTTAATTAAGGTCATATCCCAGCACAGAACCCCACTGGGGGAGCAGCAGCTGCTAAGCCTGGTCTCCCAGATCACAATGTAGGCTGCAGCATCCGACCCAGGAAGCTGAACCCCAATGTCCTGAGCAGAGAGGGACAGAGCGTTTGAGCAGCTTCCCTCCTTTAGCTCTCTGGGGAGAGCAGCTAATAAGAGCCCCTCCTCACAGGGAGAATTGCTGATCTCATTTGCCCCACTGTCCATCCGGAGTCACTCCTTGGCTTTCCATGCAGTGACTCTGGATTAACAATGACCTCAATGAAACCAGATTTCAGAATGAATGAGTCCAGAACGCTGTGGAAGAGACCATTGTGTGGCATTTCTAGCCCCCTTCCCACCTGCCTCACCCATCAGATCTAGTATAAGGACTCGGGGCACAAATTTTCCCAATGGAACTGGAAGGTCCTGGAGTTTTCAAGATGTTTGATAAGTGGATAGAAAGTTATCACGGTGACTGGGCCTGGCTGGGGAATGCTGGGCAGTGCTTGGAGCCAGGATTCTGGCACAAGCTGATCAGAGAGAAGGAGCATGGTTAGTAGGGGCCCCCAGAGCCTCCATCCAGGGGCCCCCAGACACCCCCAGTACCCAGAGCCCAGACCCCGCAGCCAGAGTCCCACCAGAAATTCCCTGGGACCCAACCCCCAAAATCCCTGAACAGGGACTCCAGATACCCCTCAGCACCCCACTGGCCAGAGAACCCCCACCAGACCATCACTGGCAGGCTGGGAATCCTAAAGATTCTCCCCACCAAGAGCCCCCAACAGCCAGGGACCACCCCCCCAGGGGACCCCTCACTGGGAATTCAGTCCCTCACTGCCTGCCCAGGATTCCCCTACTGCCTGCCTAGGACCCCCACCTGTCCTCCAGCAGGACCTGCCAGGCCGTTTGCCTGGGACCCCCTGATGCTTTACAACGGGACCCCTCCCTCTGCTTGCCTGGCATCCCGACCTAGCGCCTGGCACTCCCCCACCCAGTTCTGTGCATTGGGCATGACTGAGCCCCTGGCACAGCACCAGGCTCCCTCTAACCCCCTGCCCCGCCTCCCCAAGAGATGCCCACCCTCACTGTTCTGCACCAACAAGTGATACCCACCTCCAGGACCCACAGCCTCAGGGCTGGGCACATCAGAACCCGCCCCCCAAACCTCCAGAACCCACCAATTTGATTAGGGTACCCCCTGCCCAGTCACCCAGAGGCCTCCCCCTCCCACAATGCCCCTTCAGCTCCAGCTGCAATCTCTCCACACAGACACCCCATCCCCTACCCCAGCAACAGTTACCTCACTGTGTCTGCTAAGTGGATAGAAAGTGATCACTGCCCCCTGCTGGCCAGTCACACGGGCAGAGGGATCCCTGGGCGGTGCTGCTTTAACAGGAGAATGGAAGGCCTGGAGGGCAAGAAAGGTCCATGCCCTGTCACTAGCTACATCTCAGCACTGCGGGAAGCAGCCCCTCCCAGAGGCCATTTGTCATGGGCTTTGGGATACTTCTGGACCCAGGCTGCACTCAGATTGACCTCCTCACCCAGTGCCAGCTGGAGAAAAGGAAAGGGTCCAGCCAACTCTCCTGTTACCAGCTGGGAACCACTGATCCCCCAAACAGGGGGAGGCCTCTGGATTTGATGGGTATTAAATCCGTTTAGAGAGGAAAGTGGAAAATCAGAGGGATTTTATATCAGTTGTTGATACGAGGTAAAATCTGAGTGTTTCACATCAATATCTGACAACTGAATAGAGAGAAAATGGGCAACATTTTATATCCATGTTCAGGAATCTGAGAAAAGGTGTAAATTTGAGATTTTCTTAGTATTTTATAATTAGAGAGACAGGGAAAAATCTCAGGCCATAGTCAATTAGAAATAGACAATTAGAGAAAAAGTGGGGCTTAGGATAATTTTTAGATTTGCAGAGAATACATATCAGAAACTACGCAAGTGATAACATGCAAGAGGGAGGAGGGATAGCTCAGTGGTTGGAGCACTGCCCTGCTAAACCCGGGGTTGTGAGTTCAATCCTTGAGGGGGCCATTTAGGGAACTGGGGTAAAAATCTGGGGATTGTTCTTGCTTTGAGCGGGGGGTTGGACTAGATACCTCCTGAGGTCCCTTCCAATCCCGATAGTCTATGAACACCGTCGAGATCTGAGGGGATTTTATATTACTGCTAAATAACTAGAGGGAAAAGGGGGCTGTTTGATTGGATTTTATATTACAGTCCAATACATATACAGAAAGTGATGGTTCCCCCCACCATTCCCACGGGCAGCAGGGAGCCCCTTGAGGAGCTGCTTTAAGAGGGCAAAGGGGGGGGGGGG
>RQSS01106326.1:0-11245 GCA_003846335.1 Cuora mccordi | reverse complement strand
CCCGGGGGTGCCCCAGTCCATGGCCTGCACCCCGTGGAACCCTGGGGCGGGGGGGCAGGGACAGAACTAGGTCAGCAGCCAGAAGCGCTCAAAGATCACGAGTCTGCCCCCCACCCCCCCCCAATCAGTTACAGAGATTACCAAGTATGGGGGCTTTTTAACTGCCCTCTGGATTTGCACCTTTCCAGGGACACCGGGAAGAAGGGTCCTGTCCCCTAGAGCCTGAGGGCGTGTGGCCACCGCCAGAGCATGTGTCTGACCCACAGCATCCCTGCAGCACAGCCAGGGCCTGGGCAGGAGGCCTGGGACGGGGGAGGGACAGACTGTGAACTGCCTGGGCATCCCACAGACGCTGTTTGTGCTTCCCCCAGGCCCGCAGAGTGGGGCGAAGTGTTTTCCTTTCGCCTTCCCCGTTGTTTCCTGATTTCTTTTATTAGCTGCTGTTTAGTAAATTGCATTTGTTCTGGGGTAGAGACAATGGTCAGGGAAGTGCCGAGAGCGGAGAAAGTGCCCCAGAGTGGGGACGCTCTAACCCGTGTCCTGAGTGGACAGGGAGATGGAAGAGGGTCCCTCCCTTCTGTCCTGAGAGCGGAACAGGAGCCGGACCCAGAGGGAGAAGCGCATATCGGGGGGTTTCCCGCTAGGACCCAGGAGCGGCCGGGAGGCGGCTCTGGGGGGAGCGATCGCTGGGGTCCGTCCAGGTGTACCATCAGAAACATGAACCTATCCCGATTTGCTACTTTGGCTGCACTGAGCATGCGCAGCCGAACTGAGCATGCCCAGTAACCTGCGCTGTCGCCACTGCCCTCTCTCTGCCCTCACTTCTACTCACGATTTGCTGCCTGCTCTTTGGGGGCGTTTAAAATGCTCAAGGGGGCAAATCGCAGCGGGGGGGCTGCCAGGGTCTGAGCGGGGGACAGAAATTTACTGGCCAGAGGGGGTCAAGCTGCTGCAGGCAGCGGCAGGAGAGAGGCTGAAGGGGAAAAATCGGGGGTGGGGGGGCGGTTAAGCCCAGGGGGGGAGACGCTGCCAGACCCTGTGCAGGGACAAAACCCCCGTTCAGGGAGGGGGTGGGGGGGACAGTGGCCCCTCGGGATGAGCCACCTGCTGGGCTCGCAGATCTGGGGGTGTCGGGCTGGGGGGGGGGGGCACAGGCTGTTTTCAGTTGTGCCCCGTGTCAGCCCTGGAGCAGGGGGCGGGTTCCTGGGGCTGGGTCTTAAAGGCACAGGCAGCCCGATTCCTACACTGTCAAAGCGTAGACAGCGCAGCTCCTCTCTATCCTATACAAGTGCTGCGGGGCTGTTACTGCTCCAGCCAGGAGACTGAATGTGGGGAAATATTGTACAGACGCCCCCTCCCTCCCTCCCTCCCTCCCTCAAACTCTGCCTCTCACATTTTGACTATGTAAAAGTGTCTTCTATCATTTTCTATGTCTATATGAAATCCCTGCAGCTCCTTTCTCTTATACAACGTGCTGATTTGGTAACTCCCTCCCAGAGCCCACATGTCTGTACCCCCTCCTGCACCCCAATCCCCTGCCCCAGGTCAGAGCCTGCACCCGTCACTCAAACTCCCCATAGCCTGCAACCCTCCTGCACCCCCAACTCCATCCCAGAACCTGCACCCCAAACAGGGCTGGATTAACCTGTTGTGGGCCCGGTGCTAAACATATTTGTGGGTCCCCATGGGGGAAATGGGGACATGGGGCAGGGGGGCAGAGTCCTCAGAGCGAGGGGCTGACTTGGGGCAATGGGATATGAGTCATGGTACGGCAGGGACAGCCCCACTCCACCCAGCCCAGTACAAGGGCACTGTTTACAAACCAGGAGCTGCCAGACCCATGCTGTCCAGCCCAGCCCTGCACTGCCATTGTGCTTCTTCCCCTTGGGTGTGGGCCCATGCTGCACCATGCTACCCCCTGCCCAGCACCCCTCTGACTTCCTACGCCCAGTGCTGCACCACCCAGAGACCCCCACAAACCCCCTGCCCAGCACCCCTCCGACTCCCTATGCCCAGTGCCACACCACCCAGAGACCCCCACAAATCCCCTGCCCTGAACCCCTCTGACTCCCTTCACCCAGTGCTGCACCATCTAGAGACCCCCACAAACCCCCCTGCCCAGTGCACTCCCAGATCACTCCCCCACCCACTCAGAACCCCCCCACAGATCCTCTCACTGACCAGTGCCCCCCAGCTGAAGACCCCCCACAGCCCTCCCACAACTGCACAGTGCCCCACACCTTCCCACCCAGAGCCCCCCTACAGATCCCCTCACTGTCCAGTGCCCCCCACCACCACAACTGCAGTGACCCGCACAGACCCCCCACACTTCCCAGCACCCACACACACACAGATCTCCCCCACTGACAGGCCCCCAACACATAGATCTCCCCCCCCCCTAGTGCCCAGCACCTACCCAGACCCCCTAGAGACCTACTCTCCCAAACCCTAGCCCCCAGCCACAGTAGCCGGCCCTGATGGGAGGTGACTGTGGCTGCGAGGCTGAGATGGCAGCGCAGCCAGAACTGTTCCTGGGGCAGGAGAACTCTGGCCTCTTGGGAGTGGTGGAAGCAGCCAGGCTGGAGCAGGAGCAGAGCCTACCGGGGCCAGGCTCTCTCAGGACCCAGCTGAGCCTTCCCCCTCCCCAACTGTTCCCTGTGAGTGGCTGAGACTGGCGCAGCCTCTGCACCAGTCCCAGGTGGCTCTTCCCCCGGGGAGGCAGGTGGGGCCCCACAGGTCCCAGGCAGTGGAGACAGCTCATAGCTGGAGCAGTGCTGGGTAGCGGGGCAGATCCCTGAGATGTGACTCCCGCGATCCTACCCAGCCCACCCACACCCATTGGCCCCGTGGCAAGCAGCCTTGCAGAGCACACACCTCTCTCTCTCCCTGCTTTCCTATCACCAGTTATGTTACTACAGGAATGAAATTGAGACATCCCATAAAACAGCTAGTTCCACATTGTTCTTCAAACCTCAGATCATTGAAATGTAGCTTTGCATTTGAGATACTATATGACTGTAGTACATTTTGCACCGCCTGCATCTACACTGACATCAGGAGAGGAGAAGAGGACAAGACTGTCCCTAGCATATATGATTTT
Source organism: Cuora mccordi (assembly GCA_003846335.1). Classification (NCBI taxonomy): domain Eukaryota; kingdom Metazoa; phylum Chordata; order Testudines; family Geoemydidae; genus Cuora; species Cuora mccordi. The sequence goes on along the minus strand of RQSS01106326.1, from coordinate 8,145 downwards.
AAAGAAAGGAGAGACACACACACCCACTATCAATACAACAAGAAGGGAGAACAGTAGCTGGTGCCAAGAGAGAAGATGCAATGAAACCCTTCTGTACCCACAACTGATGTCTGAAAAGCATCAGTCACTCTGCAGATCAAAGAAAGAAAGAGCAGCCAGTTTCAGACAGATAGGATCCTTATGACCTATATAGGAGAAGTGTACTTCCCTATAGCAGTTTCCCACCATAATAAATAAATCCATAAGAAAATTAACCAAAAATTAAGATTAGGAGTCTGATTGAAATTATGTACATTTTCAGCATTAGTTTAGTATGAAAATATTGCAGCTACTTTTCTTTTACTCCTGTCTTCATAAAAAGCAACAGAGTTATAACATATAATTACAAAGACTAAAGTGCATGCTTTACTATAATTAGGACCAGGCAATCCAAGATGAAAACTACACCGTGGCAGAGTCCTACAACCAGGTCTTTGAGGCCAATCCCTTTATCAATACAATCCTCAACCAAAATATGAGGAAGGAGACGAGTCACCCTCAAACTTTTGACAATAGCTCAAGGTCAGACACCCAGAAGACCAGCGCCATTTGTATTCTGGTTTTGGATAAAATACTTGATCTTGCCTACATCATAGAAACCTTCCTCTCTCCAAGTCTATACCCCACTACACCCTTTAGCGATAAAGTAACCATTAAAGAAGTTCTGAATCAGTCGTCTTTCTTCCCAATTTAGGTTTAACAATAAAGCTGCAACCTAAGTAGCTATGGGAGATGACAGTGCAACTACTAGGTATTGGTGGGGGAAAAGTGTGCTACTAATGTCCTGGATATACTGGCAGGGCCGGCTTTAGGCTAATTCAACTAATTCCCCTGAATCGGGCCCTGCCCCTAAGAGGGTCCCGTGCCCAAGCCCTGGTTCGGTGTATTGGCAAGAGTCAGTGCACTGTACCGGGGTGGCCCGGCTTCTCCAGGGGACAATTTAAAGGGCCTGGGTGCCCTTTAAATTGCCACCACTGCCACACTGCTGGAGCCATGGGGTAGGGCTGTTGGGATCTGTGGGCTACTTAAAAAGTCCATCGCCCCCGTTGCTTCTATTGCCCTAGCCCTTTAAATAGCCACAGGAGCCCCGCCGCTCCCCCAGGGCTCCGGCAGCTGTGTACATGGCCAGGGCTGTGGAAGCAGGGGAGCCCCAGGTGGCTGCTGTTACTCTGGTGGGGGAGGGAGGAGGAGGAGGGAGCACTTACCATACCGGGTGGTCTGTACCCCCTGTACCTGCACCCCCTGCCCTGTCTCCAGCCAACCCCTGCTGCACCCCCCCTGCCTGAAGCCAGCCATTCCTGGACTCCTCTGTCTTCAGCACTGCCAATCTATGCCGCACCCCCCTATGGCCCTGCTTGAAGCCAGCCAGCCCACCCCACCCCACACACCCCTGTCTCCAGCCATTGCTGCACCCCTTGCTCTGCCTGCAGCCAGCCCCATGTCCACTGGTGCCCTGCAATTCCCTGGGCAGTAACCCTGCACACCTGCTTCAATGATGGGAGAAGAGAGCAGCTGGTACCCACACACATGTGCACACCCTAGGGTGACCAGACAGCAAGTGTGAAAAATCAGGATGGGGTGGAGGTTAATAGGATCCTATATAAGAAAAAGACCCCAAGATTGGGATTGTCTCTATAAAATCGGGACATCTGGTCACCCTAGCACACTCCCAGGGAGTGGCGGGGACCAGGGGCGGCTCTATACCCCAGCGCGCCAAGCAGGCACGTGGGGCGGCCCTTTCCCGGGGGGGCGGCATTTGGCTCCGGTGGACCTGCCGCAGGCAGGCCTGCGGGAGCTCAACCGGAGCCGCGGGAAGAGGGGACCCGCCGCGGGACCGGGGAAGGGCGGCGCAGCGCACCGTGCTGCTTGGGGCAGCCTGATTTCTAGAGCCGCCCCTGGCGGGGACCCACACATGTGAAGCGGAGTTCATTTCTAGTTCAGGCCCATCTTTTTAAAAAAGAACTGTAGGTAGTGTTAACATACAGCCATATTTTCCTGGACATGTCAGACTTTTTGGTTTTTAAATTCCTGTTCGGGAGGAATTTTTAAATCTGGAAATATAGTAACCCTATTGGTACCAGAAATACATATTCTGGCACATCCCTTAAATCAGAACTTTTCATAGGGAACCGGTTGCTAAGAAAGGAAAGGCTTTTTTTCCCCACCTTTTTTTCCTTTTTTTTAAAGTCATCCCTGCTGGGGCCCCGCCGAAAATGTTTGAATTGGGTGGGCCCCAAACTTCCTAAAGCCGGCCCTAACTAGTCTGTTCAGTGTTATAGCTTTTAATATGCTACTGCAAACACTGTAATAGAGCATTAATGTCCCAATGTACTGTAGCTTGTTTTAACTTACTGTAATACTAGAAGTGGTGCATGTGAACATTGCCGTAACGAGGGCAAGGCGAGTGAGGCATTTGCCTCGGGCACAGAAAGTGAGGGGCTCAGAAAGTCTCTCCTTCAGCGGCAATTCGGCAGCAAGTCCTTCCCTCTGAGAGGGACTGTGGTACTCGTTGCCAAAGTGCCGCTGGTCGTCTTCAATGGAGAGGGGCAGCGCATACGGCTCCTTTGCAGAAATTCGTCGGTGGATCCTTCCCTCTAATAGGGAAGAGCCGGACATGCTGCCTCTGTTCCTTGCCTTATGTGCCAAAAATCCCTACTGACGGCTCTGCATGTGAAGCTCTCTTAAAAGCTGACACTACAGTAGTGATATTCCCTAGCCAGCATGCATAGGGCTGGGAGTGGGGAAGGGGAGTGCATTTAGGTACAAGTAACATCTCTCACACCAAACAGGAACTTTTACAAAGTTCATTATTATGCCTTGTCTTACAAACACCAAAAACTATTATTACATATGCAGAAAGGTCAATAATCACCCCCTCCCCATATATACAGAGTTGTGCTTCTGCATATAGTATCTATGTCAGATTAATATTGAGTTACCAGCTGTTCAGGAATCAGTCAAGAGTCAGCTGCCAAGCCACATGTTGATTCCTATTGCAAACTGTATGGGTGACCCTTGAGGCATTCTGAAGCAAGAGATTACTGTAAAACTGTAAATAAGACATAGAAATAATAAAATTTTCCTAGGTTTTGTTTGTCAGATTTATTGTATTATGTATAGTAGGTGCTTAATATAAAAACCAGGTAGTATGGTTTACAATGTTTTAACAAGAGATTATTCTATTACCATTATCCAGTCAACTTGCACACTATTTTGAAGTAGTGATAATTCACAGAGAGAGAAAGAAGAAAGCTGAATTTAGATAATTATTAACCAGATTCCTGGTTATTCACCAGCCACTTTGCTTCAGTCCATGGCATAAAGCATCATAAACCCAGGACAGTATTGACAAGATAATATTCACCTTGAATTTGCATCTGCTACACTCCCCGCCCCCGCCTCATTCCCAGTCACAATATTCAGGATATAGCCTAGTGAGAAAGTGGCCTGGCTGAAGCATGTAGCTGCCAACTGAAAACTAGTACTGAGTACAATAGCCTTGAGAACATTGCTTAATTCTGAGCACTGTGTCTGCAGTGAGATGCAGGGTGGCCCTGGTGCCATGGCACCATTGTAAAGTCGATACTGACTGTAATCCCATAGGCGGCAGGTTTGTATAATTTTTGGTGGTGCCCAAAATGGTGGTCTATCTCCCCGCTCTCGCTCTGTAAGCCGATATAAAATTAAGCTACAACGCATCAGAAACACACGATTACAAGGGTCATTTAAAAGTGGAAAGTGAGAAGCAGCACTTGCCTGCTTCAATATACGGTATTAAATTTTGTTACACCTGTTGTGCCAAATTGGGAATGTTCTTAATGTTTTCTCTGAATACTGTGTGGATGCCTCAGTTTCCCCTGCAAGGTGCCAACTGAAGGTGTTGGGGACAAAGAGATCAGGTGGCCTCCTTGTCCAGAAGAGATACAAAGGCTAGAGGAGGGAGTGTCAGTTTGGAGCTGGCTGGGGAAATGGGGAGAGGCCCAGAACTTGGGTCTAGGCTCCCCACCCTCCAAGATGGATCTGACTGAGGGGTCATTTTCTGTACCTACAAGCTCTGTTTAAACTGTGTTCCTGTTGTCTAACAAACCTTCTATTTTACCAGCTGGCTGAGAGTCACGTCTGACTGCAGAGTTGGGGTGCAGGGACCTCTGGTTGCCCCAGGACCTGCCTGGGCACACTCGCTGCAGAAAGTGCACAGTGTGGAAAGGGCTGAATGCTCCGAGGTCAGACCCAGGAATGTGTAAGCTTCTTGTCCTGGAGACAGTACGCTCAGAGAGAGGAGGCTCCCCCAGAGTCCTGACTGGCTTTGTATGGAGTAGCTCCAAAGCATCACAGCATCCCCTTCCACACCATGCGCTTCCCGGAAGTCCGCACAGGCACTGACACTCCCTTCTCTGGCCTCTCTCTCTTTTCCAGGCATTAGGAGGCCACCTGATCTCTTTGTTCTCCAACACCTTCAGTTGGCACCTTGCAGGAGAGTGGCCTAGGCCATCAGGTGCCCGGAGACAGGGTTTCGGCCATTCTCTGTGCAGACAGCTCACACTGTCCCTCCAGGGCTCTACAACAATCACACCCCCTTATCCCACCATCTAGATCCTTGAGAAATGCATAGGGGAAACTGAGGCACCCACACAGTATTCAGAGAAAACATTAAGAACATTCCCACTTTGTTACACCTGTATACAACTAGTTATATACTTTAAAGGGGTGTAAAATAATCAAGTATTGTGCTAAACACAATGATACTCCAAACTGACCACCACATTTAAGTTGCACGTTTTTCCCCTCAGGTGAGGGCTCTGGGGTGGGGCAGGGGATGAGGGGTTCACAGTGCAGGAGGGTGCTCAGGGTTGGGGTGCTGGCGGTGCAGGCTCTGGGGTGGGGCAGGGCTGGGGATAAGTAACTTGGGATGCAGACAGGCTGCCCCAGGGCTAGGACCAGAGAGGACTCTCCCCCCCCCCCCCTTATCAGCAGCAGCAAGCTCCAGGGGAGGGATCCCGCCTCTCCCCCCGCAGCACACTCACTCTGCAACACAGTCACTGCACATGCTCCTAGGGACTCTCTCAGGTCCAGAAAGCCCACTCGCCTCCCCTGTGGTGGGTATCGGGTGGCACAGAGTCCCTGGGCGATGCTCTGGAACTGCTCCCCACCAAGCCAGTCAGGACTTTGGGGAGCCTCCTCTCCCTTGGAGCAGACTTTTTCAGGGCAAGAAGCTCACACATCTTCATCTCCTGGGTCTCTCCTTAGTGCATTCAGCATCCTCTGCCCCTCCATGTGCTTCCCACAGCGATCCCACCCCAGCGGGGTCCAGGGGAAGCCACAGGGTCCTGCCCCCCCACTTCGCAGTCAGACATGACTCTCAGCCAGCCAGTAAAACAGAGGTTTATTCGGTGACAGGAACACGGTCTAAAACAGAGCTTGTAGGTACAGCGAACAAGACCCCACAGCCGGGTCCATTCTGGGAGCAGTGAGCCAGACCCCCATCTGCACTTCCCTCCTCATCCCCAGCCAGCTCCAGACTCCCAAACCCCCTCCAGCCCCTCCTCTCTGCTCAGTTCTTTTCCTGGGCCAGGAGGTCACCTGATCTCTTTGTCTCCAACACCTTCAGCTGGCACCTTTGCAGAGGAGGGCCCAGGCCATCAGTTGCTAGGAGACAGAGTGCCAGGCATTTAGGTGCACTGGCCCTTTGCTCTGTAGCAATCACATACCCTGATCCACCACCTAGATACTTTAGAACTGCAGAGGAGACACTGAGGCACAAACAGAGTATTCAGAGAAAACATTAAGAACATTCCCAGCTCGTCACACCGGGGTGGGGGGCTGCCATCATGTGTGGCCTCCCCACCCCTGCTATTCCCCCTGCGTGCTCTGTACCCACAAACCTTACCTCCCCTTTTCACGTATTCACACACAAATGAGTGGAAGTGCGCACCTCAATCATCCAATAGGTCAATTTGGCACATTAGCCAGGAGGAAGCAAATGGTGAGCGTTTTCGACCACAAACCCCATCCCTCCAGATTTGCAACCATCCCTGGACCAGTGACAGGGGCACAGCCATCCCTGGACCGGTGACAGGGGCATAGGCAGCCAAGTTAATGGAAATAATCACAGAGGAAGCCAGTGGAAAAAATGAAAGGGGCCACTCTGGTTACCACCTTGGAGTCAGGGGAGTGCGCTGTACCCCCAAACCTTACCTCCCTATTCACGTATTCACACACAAAACAGTGGAAGTGCGCGCCTCACTCATCCAATAGGTCAATTTGGCACATTAGCCAGGAGGAAGCAGATCGTGAGCATTTTCGACCACAAACCCTGTCCCTCCATATTTGCAACCATCCCTGGACCAGTGACACATGCATAACCATCCCTGGACCAGTGACAGGTGCATAGGCAGCCAAGTCACTGGAAATAATCAAGGAGGAAGCCAGTGGAAAAAATGAATGGGGCCACTCTGGTTATCACCTTGGGGCCTGGGGCGTGCTCTGTACCCACAAACCTTACCTCCCCTTTTCACGTATTCACACACAAATGAGTGGAAGCGCGTGCCTCAATCATCCAATAGGTCAATTTGGAACATTAGCCAGGAGGAAGCAAATCGTGAGCGTTTTCGACCACAAACCCCATCTCTCCAGATTTGCAAACATCCCTGGACCAGTGACAGGGGCACAACCATCCCCGGACCAGTGACAGGTGTGTAGGCAGCCAAGTCATTGGAAATAATCAAGGAGGAAGCCAGTGGAAAAAATGAATGGGACCACTCTGGTTATTACCTTGGGGTCAGGTGAGTGCTCTGTACCCACAAACCTTACCTCCCTATTCACGTATTCACACACAAAAAAGTGAAAGAGCGCGCCTCAAGCATCCAAAAGATCAGGGTTCGGCAACCTTTCAGAAGAGCTGTGCCGAGTCTTCATTTAGTCTCTCTGATTGAAGGTTTCGCATGCCAGTAATACATTTTAATATATTTAGAAGGTCTCTTTTTATGGCTATAATATATAACTAAACTATTGTTGTATATAAAGTATATAAGTTTTTAACATGCTTAAAACACTTCATTTAAAATAAAATTAAAATGCAGAAACCCCCAGAACCCTGCAATAGGTCAATTTGGCACATTAGCCAGGAGGAAGCAGAATGTGAGTGTTTTTGACCACAAACCCTGTCCCTCCAGATTTGCAACCCCATGGACCAGGCGGCAGCAAGTCCTGAGCAGGAGCCCAGATGGTCACTTTGTGCGGCAGAAACTGCAACTAGTAGCAAAACGGGAGGGTTTCGAAATGTGTCGGTACACCTGACCCAGAGGGAGAAGCGCAGATCGGTGGGTTTCCCGCTAGGACCCAGGAGCAGCCGGGAGGCGGCTCTGGGGGGAGCGATCGCTGGGGTCCGTCCCGGCAGCAGGAAGTGACTCGCAGCCGCTTGGAGGAAGGTAGGAGAGACCCCCCCCCCATTCGCTGCCCTGGGCCCGGGAAAGCTGCCGCCAGCCCCGGTGGGTGCGGGGCGGGATCACGTTACCCTCCACCCCCCCCCGCTTCCCCCATCCGCTGCTTTGTTTCCCTGCCCCTGGCCGCGCTGGTGCGGACGGAGGCTGCAGCTCAGGGAGATCCGGGGGGAAGGTGGGCAGGGGCCAAACTCAATGCAGGGTGGCAGGGGGCCCAGCTGGGGGCCGGGGAAGGAGCGGGGCCCAGGGGCACAACCAGGGCCGTGTGTGTGTGTGGGGGGGGCAGCAGAGGCGCTGGCTCTAGGCTGGTGGGGCCCTGCCACCCCCCCCCCCCAAGGGGTTTCCAGCCTATCCAGGTTTACAGTCTGGTTCAGTGGCTCTCAGCGCCCCCCACTGTACAGATTGTTTCACCCCCCTGCCTGGGACTAGGACCTAGGGATAAGAAGGGGGAACAGCTGGTGGGGGGTGAACCTAGGGCTGGGGGAGGCAAGCCCCTCCCCCACAGTAGGGGCAGGACCCCAGCCCCTGAGTACCCCCAATAACCCCCCCACACACACCTGCTGAGCATGTGGCCGCAGCCTTCCCGTCCCCAAAGCCCAGGGAGGTTGCACGGCCCCAGCCAGAACCTCTGGGGCAGCCTCAGGAGAAGCCTGACCCGCTCCCCACA